>PVJA010017378.1:0-41704 GCA_004027025.1 Myocastor coypus | reverse complement strand
CTCCTGAGCACACCGAGAGAGTGACTGAGACTGGGTGGGGTGGTGCATGCCCATAATCCCAGTGCTTGGGAAGCTGAAAACAGGAGAATCTCTACAAGACTGATCTACATATATGTAGTAAGACCCTGCAGACCCCGCAAACCCTGCACCAAATGCACAAAATAAACAGAAAAGGAAAGAAATGGACACTAACCCGAAGCAATACAAATACAGGGAGAAATGTTAAGTACCTCTGATGATTATAAAAGCTAAATTAAACACTACGATTCTACTTTTCTCTAGAAAGAAGGTTACTATCAGGAAATCAAATAATACCAAGTGTTGGCAAAGGAAAACTTTGTGCACTGGTAGGAGTTCATACTAGTACAACCATTATAAAATTTGTATGAAAATTCCTCAAAAAACTAAACATAGTGATTCTGTTCAATAAAGCCATTGCACTTTTAAATAACTCCCCAAAGGAGAACATTCATGTTTGTAGCAGCAAAACCCACAATAACTAAATCTTGGAATTGGCCTATATGCCCATCAGCAGAAGAATAGTTACTTAAAATTTGGTAATCACACAAAATAGACTACTGCTCTGCCATTAAAAAGGATAAATGAGTCATTTGTACAAGAGTGGCTGCACCTCAAGACTACATCATGAAATTTAATAAAACATACATTTAAGCCTAAATATTGCATGGCTTCTCTTTTATCAGAAACCCAAAATAATAACAAAAGATAGATAATAGGAAAAAGGAAGATAAATCTTTCTCAAAAGTGAAAAGGACCAAGAGTTGGAGGGAGAAATGAGATAGGAATAGGGAAAAGAGCATGTACATATACCAGCTCTTCATGAAGATCGTGAGCACAAAGTACTACAAATACGTACTAGTGCAAAATTTTAAAAATGTATTCTGTCCCTCTCTAAGTGTTACCATCTGTGTACCCATTCCACTACTACTCAAAATTCCAAGACTAAAATCTTTGAGATTCAATGCAGCTCTTATTTATAAGCTCCTGCAAAACAAACAAAAAGAAAGAAAAGAAAAGAAAAGAAGAGTTGCAGGCTCACAGAACAAAATGTTATTGAGCAAACATTCCTATTCCTGAAAAGGGAATAGGAGAATACCAAAGAAGGCTGAGACGAAGGCAAGACTGAAACTCAACCAGCAAATATCCAATCTCATAGCTCACATCCAGCATTCGAGGCTTATGATGACCTGATGTGAGCGCCAGCGAGCATGGCTTGCACCTGTTCTCTCCTTGTGTATTGATTTCACTGGTTCTGCTCACTGCCTCAAGGTTTCATCACTTTGTGTTCCATATTCCCGGCACCTTTCACTCCCTTATCTTAATGGTATCATAGCTTCACTCTCATAGCTTTATAGCTTACCAACTCACGAGCCACTGGCTAGGAATCTAATACCACACACCACCTGCTGTGCTAGGCTTTTCTTTGAAACACTATTGGAAGTCTTCATGCTCTTATAACTTGCATTCTGCATTTCTTCAAATGCAGCACCACAAAGGCATTTTCAGTAAAAGCAATAACCAGATGGGACCATATCTACAGTGCTCCCTGAGTACCTATTTTCTTGAACATGAGGAAGAAAATCCTGAACTAACACTTTTTCACGTGACTCTGTGAGCAAAATGCTTGGAGACTCTCATTACAAATGAGAGGTTTGGATTTTACTAAATCTTGAGTTTTTAACAGTTCCTTTCCTAATGTTTTGGTTTAAAGTATTTGGTTTCTTTTTAATGGCACTAACCTTACTATCAATCAAATTCTCACTGACCACAATATTAAATGTGCTTCAAGTTTTTAAAAATTTCTATTTTGCTTTTTGCTTGTGATTATCATCATAAATATGGTTAAAAGTACCTAATAATACCTATCCCACTGCATAATTATACTGTTTTGAAACTTCTTGTATGAGATTAATTGTTTGATCATTTAAAACTCTAATCATCACAATTTCCTTCTGTTTTGTCCTATCTTAAATATACGCCATGGATAAAGACACTACAGTCTCACCTAATCCCTCCAAGACTTTTGCAATGCAGTCAAGGTTCATATTAGTTCTCCTTTGAGTTACTTTACCTACTTCATTTGATAGATACCACACTCTTTACTTTTTTTATCTGCTCTGTCCATGGGTAGAAGTCTAGTCTTTCTCGAACAAAGTCTATACATAGTATTTATCTATGCTCAAAAGCCTTTCCAGTTGCCTATTGCTTACAGAGTCAAAATTAAGGACTCTAACCCTCAAGATCATTGACAGAGCTACACTCTGCCGAGAGCTCTGAATTTAAGATTATGTACTTTCTCCGCGCCTCAGTCGTCTCACCTGAAAATGGAAAAATAATGAACTCTCCATAAAATGATGTCTATAAAGCATGAATATGATAAAATACCTAGAACAATGTTTGGCCAAAAGTAAATAGTGATTAAATTACTAGTATTCTCACATACTCATCTTACCAACTTACTTGGATGAAAATCGCAGTTCTTGTAAACCCTATCACCCCACTATCCTGTGGAGCACTAGAACTTATTACTTCCATTAAACTGTGTTTTGCTACCTATTCTACAAACTCTATCCATCCCTCTCGCTCCTGACCACACTGTCTCTTAAAAATTACTGTTTTCATTTTAGTAAACATCTGTAAACTTCCACATGTAACAAATATGTGGTATTTGCTTTTCTAGGTATAACTTTGTCACTTAACCTAAGTAATCAAGTTCCCCTTGTTTCACTGTAAATAAGAAGATACATATCTGTGACAGAATGGAGATAAATAGGACTGTATTAAGATTCTGTAGAGAAACAAGATAAGAGAAAAATGTTTGTAATTATGCAAGGGAATTTAGTAAGTTTGCAATATCGGAAGCAGGAAACATCATAATGGCTGCCTGCATACTAGAGACTAGAAGATTTTAGTAGTTGCTCAGCCCAAGAAAACAGAAGCCACAGAATGCGAGGGATCAGGAATGCAAACCTACTGTTAGCTGAAGACCTGGAAGGTCATGCAGGGTCTCCATTGGAAGGCTGAAAGAAAGAGCAACTGAGGTTGAAGACAACTTCAGCAAAGGATAGCCTTGCTCAAAAATGACAGAGCTCTTCAACACTGGCACATTTCCTCTTCCTTTCCTTTTTTTATTCCATCCAGGCTACAAGTCTATCGATGAGTGCCACTTACTGTTGGATGGGTCTGCCTCCTCTGTTTGCTGATGACAAGCCAGTCATGCACAGCTGCACTAAGAACTGTGCTTTAGTAATCTGTTAAGATTAAGAAATCCACTTAAGTTGCTTTAAAAAAAAAAAAAAGTCCACTTGGGCTTGGAAATGCCTACAGGATAACTAAAGGAAGGATAAAGCTGAACTCTTCTGTCATTTTTGTATCTGCCTACTTTATTATATTCAACTTTGGGTCACATTCCTGATTCACTTTATGTATAAGGCATGTCAGTTACTTATGGAGTGTCTCTCCAAAGGCTGATAATACAAGGCACATTAGCCTTAATTTGCATAAGCTATCATCCCCATTCAACACTGAGCACAAAAAGCATACTCAAGACCTTTTAAGAGCAATCAATTGCCAGCTTTTACAATGTTCGGTTAGGCCTGCAACTGTAATCCAAGCCCTTGGGAGGCTGTAAACAGGAAGATCATCACAAGTATGATCTAGTAGTGAGACACTGAACACCCTGTAGACCCTCCCCTAAAGTGCAAAATAAAAAAAAAAGAAAAAGAAAAAGAACATTAAAAATTAGAATTTCAAAACAAGATGAAAGGAAATCAACAATCACGGCTACATTGCATATTATTATCTTCAAAGTAGTTTTTCATACTATTGATGTCCTAAAACATTTTCTTGAGCTTTGTTTTTCAATAAAAAGGGGAATTTCTCATATGTACCCATTAGAAACCTAGAAAAACAAAACAAAAAAAATTCTTGGCAACAATAGTATATAGTGCATCCTTATCCCTGATTTCAACTTATACTACTAAGTTACAATGACAAAATAAAAACAGTGTGATGTTGGCAAACAATAGATTGTCACCCTAACAGAACGGAAATGCAAAGACAACTCCAGATTCACTCTTCCTCATTCTTTGATGAGGGGGCCAAATCCTTTCACTGGAGGGAAAATAACTTCCAACAAATAGTGCTGGGAAAACTAGCTATCCACATGCCAAAGGTTAAACCCAGACCAATATCTGGTTGGTAAGCACTAAATTAAAATCAAAATGGATCAATGATCTAAATATTAAGACAGAAACACATAACCTGCTGGAAGACAGAAACAATCTTGAAGACCAAGGTGTGGGCAAAGACTTTGTAAACAGAACTCTATTTGCACCATTTGACATTAGCAGCTTCTTTCTTTCCCCTTTTACATTCTATCTAAACTATTGGACTCATGGCAGTGGCCAAACCAATCAGTGGATTGACATGATGATTATGCATCTTAATGCTGGCATCACACACTCCACCTCTAGCCATCTCTGAAAAAGCTCCTTTTGACTGCATGAGATCTTGGGGGAACTTCTACACATAAGCCATAAGAAGCAGCTATTCCTCGGACAAAGTGATGGCAATCTTTTTAGAGACCAAGTACTAAATTGCAACCCCAAATCCACTTATTTAATCACAAACCGCCAACACTGGAGTTAAACCTGAATACTGTGCTTTCACTTCAGTGCAGAGCTCATACAGTAATTTCTTTTGTCTGCAAACAAAAACACAGCACATATGTCACGACCTGAACTATGTAAAGAACTTGAAAAAGTTAGGCTGCACTAATTGACAAGCCCAGTTTTTAAAAAACGTACACCCGAAGTGAATAAAATACTTCTCAGGTGAAGATATAGAAACAGCCAATAAATACATAAGAATAGGTGGCTATTAGTACTGTCAAGCACAAGGACTAGGATTGGATCCCAGAGCCATGTGCAGTGCCAGCCCCAGATTCCCAGGCATGCCCTGCTAGCCACTGAAACCGGACGTGGTGGTGCACACCTGTAATCCCAGTGCTGGGGAGGCTAAGACAAGGGATTCACTCAAGTCTGAACCGTACAGTGAGACCTTGTATCAAATAAATAAGTCAGAGGCCCCGGGGCATAGCTCAGTAGAGTAAGTGCTTGCCTGGCAAACACAAGGTCCTGAGTTCAATCCCTGGTACCACACAAATACGTAAATATAAATATATATATAATTAATATATATATATATAATATATATAATATATATAATATATATTATATATAATATATATATAATATATATAATATATATATTTATATAATAAATATATATATATTATATATATATATATAATTTAAAAAGGAGATCAACCAATACCAAATGCAAGCTATGGAGTAAAGGAACCTTTCTTCATTGTTAGTGGGAGTGTAAATTAATATAATCACTGTAGAAATCAGCATGAAGATCCTCAAGAAAACTAAAAATAAAAGTTTCATTTGTCCCAGCTTTTCCACACCCAAGTATGTTCCCAAACGACTTGAAAATAATCTGTACAGTGATCCACACATACTCATGCTTTTAACAGCACAGTTCGTAAGAGCCGGTTCTTGGAAACAGCCTCTATGTCCATCAACAGATGAATGATATAAAAAATGTGAGATTTAAACAGGTTAAACTGTACTGTAAAGAGGATAAATTTGGCTCATTGCATAAAAATATGTGCACCCTGAGATCATGTTATATAAACTATTAGTCTAGCTGTTGTTACATACTTTATAAGGATTTACAAGATGAATAAATGAAATTTATGCTATCAAAATGAAATAGAGAAAACGAATTGACATGCATTACATACATATATCAGTCATCTACAGTAGATGTAATAAGTATGTATAGCAAACATGTACTAACAAAAATATAAAAACCAAAATTGAAAGCAAAGACAAAAAAGAGGAATTTCTATGTTCAGGAATTTGTTAGTAAAATAGAGTCTCTGACTGTTTTTTTACAGTTTCTGTCCAAGAGAAGTGACATTTATTTTCTTATAGTATAGGATTAATTATCATTGAAAACTGTCCTGCTCTGTCCTATATTGGCCCTATTTCCATGCCCTGCACTGTGGAATCATCTGTTTATTTTGCTTCCACTAATGATCAAGGTAATAGAAACTCCACAAAGACAGTGATGTTATATACTGAAAGGAAGAAGAGAAGGAAGGAAAAAAGAGCAAAGAGAGATGAAATTACTGAACGGTGGGTATAATCTGATAGTACAATGAAAATGTGGAGCTGGAAAGCACCTGATGTTATGAAGTGACCTGGTTGGCTGAGCATCACAGGCATTCTGGGAAATATAAAATTGCTTGGCCACAAGTAGTCATTCGGTAACTGCTGGGTCAGGAGACTTGTCAGCACAGGCGCCTTTATTGAACGTCAGAGCACTGCGTCAGTGATCCTTAAGTGCAGACAATGAGTACATCCAAAATAGGTTCATTAAACTAGGGAGAGTTCTCCCCATGAACTCTTTGTTGTTGTTGCCTTTGTTCTTGATGTTTTTGTTATTGTTGTCACTTTTGAGAAAAACTATGTAAGATGTTCTGAGAAAACTGTCAAAATATATTAATACAATATTTAGATTTTTTTTTTTTTGTCTTTTTGAGACAGGGTCTCACTGTGCAGTTCAGGCTGGCCTTGAGCTAACTTTTGTAGCCCAGGCTGGTCTTGAACTCACAGCGATCCTCCTGCCTCAGCCTCCCGAGTGCTGGGATTACAGGCGTGTGCCACCACACAAAAAATCCAAACTCTATGAGTTTTTCAATTAGTAAACATTGCTTTATAGACTCTGTGCAGTGTGTTGGGCACCAAATGGTGACATGCAGAGAGCTTGGTAGGATATTGACTCTGTCTTCCAGGAACTCACAGCCTACTTAGAAAGAATGATAAGTTAAAAAAAAAAAAATGCCTTTTAAAAGGCAGCCTGATTTCAGGAAAGCATATGAAATTCAGATAAGGAATGGAAGACTTCCAATAGATATAATAGAATACAAATAAGACTGCCTACAATAGAAAAGAATAATTCTTTTAATTATGCACCGCATAGTAATAGTTTCTTAGAATAGTAGTTACTTATAACTGGAATAGCTGCAATGCGTCAGTACTGCTGAATTATTGTTTTCTTCTTTCTGATTTCTGACCTTTTTCACAAACATTAAATGATAAACTGTCAATAGAGCATCTTTTTATCAAAAACACAGGTGACCTTCCTCCACAGGGCATCTGGCTCAGTCTATGGGGACAGGATATTCCAAACTACTGTTGTTACATTGGCATCTGACTGTACAAAGAATACGATCCATCCATAAAAGAAGATAGACTTGATATGTCTACATGAAAGTTGAATATTTTTCATTGATTATAAATAATTGAACTTACAATATACAACTCTGGGGGAGGCAGCTCAGCTCACGCTGGGGATAGGGCTGACACAGCATGTGGTGCCAGGGATGAAAGCAAGGTACCTTACACCTGTCTAAGCTTGCCTAACCAGGGCTTTAGACCACTGGCTATCTCACCGGCCCTGATGATATACAACTTTTGATACACAAAGTAGAAAAATTAAATAATTCTCTGATTTTATTCAGCAAGGTCATTCTTCGAAATCCTATTAATATATTAAATTATACTAATATAAATTATATTTTTCCTATGTTTGATTGCTGAATTTACATATCTTTTTTTATTAAAAGACTAAAGCAAAAATCTTTGCTACTTTGAATACCAGAAAATATTATAATCTTTGTTTCATCTGATCATCAAATGAGCCACATTACCACCATAGAATAGAAGATCCAATTAAATTTCCTTGAAACATTCGGATGATTTTGTTCTATAGTAATAATATCCTGAAGATGAAATTTCTTCTTTCCCTAGTCAAATGTTACCTTTTTCTTAGAGAAGAAAATATTACTAGTGAAAGTTGAATTTTTCCAGAACAATGAAGTGATTTAGGAAAAGATAAATGCATATCATTTGTAGCACTTCAAGAAATTATGATATTTCATGGATTCTGCAATGTAACCTTTGATGTGTAAGTATATAAAACATCTAAGAAAAAGTATCCCAATAAAAATGGTAATTGAATATGATCAGTGATGGATGAGTTAGTTGTGACTGACAACACTGACAAATAATAAAGAGTTATATGACTTGGGCAATAATTCATTCAATATTCCCGGGATCCTGAAATATAGTTATCATTCATGGGATGGTGATAGAAGTATGCTGAATTAGCAGCCAGTGTATACCCTGCAAGAGAGCAGATAAATTAAAAATCTCCCTGACACTATAATCTAGTTAAAAAAATATGTCAAGTAGATAAGATGATAACCAAAAGAACCTTTGTAGGCTAACCTTTTTCAGAGGAGTCTTACAAATAGCATAGGATTGAGCTATTTCTGGAAGGTTGGTAAAATGTACAAAACAAGCAAGTGGGAAGGGTGATATTATCTCTAAATAACAGGAACGATAACATGTATTACACTGGATGTGGAGTTGGGAGTCAGTTTCAGCTAACTTTGTTCTAGTAGCATATATCTTGTTAATTAACCACAATGTGAAATAACAATGTCAAGCAAATGATAAGTGCACAATACATGCCAATGGTAGCTTTAAATATTTTATATGCAACCCATATAAAACCTGTAAAAATATTCTAACAATTATCTCACTTTTACAAATCCTAGAATTAAGATATGTAGATGTTAACAAATTTATCCATGCTCCCAAAATTGTTACACAGATTTAGCACCATCTCAATCAAAATTCCAACAAAATATTTCACAGATATAGAGAAAACAACTATAAAATTCACTAGGAATCAGAAAAGAGCTATAATGGCAAAGGAAATTTTGGGCAGCAAAGGCAAAGTAGGGGAAATCACAATCTTTAAATGGAGCTGTACAACAAAGTTACTATGGAAAAAAAAAAATAATACTACAAAAAACCCTAAGTGTCAGGGGAACAGATTAGATGATTCACATTACCACTCCAGACATACTTAAGCTTCTTATCTTTGACAAAGCAGCCAAACACATACACTCTAAGAAAGACAGCCACTGAAAAAAAAAATAAGAAAGATAGCCACTTTAATAAACGGTGCTGAAAAACTGGCTTTCCACAGACTGAGGACTAAAGCTACACCCATATCTATGACCTTTCACTCGACTAAAAAGGCAATGGATCAAAGATCTAAATGTTAAATCAGAGACACTAAATCTGTTAAAATTACCTGGAAGATAAAACAAATGAACTCTTGAAGAAATAGATGTAGGAAAAGACTTTATGAACAAGATTCCAATCACATGGGAACCTTCACAAAGAATCAACAATTGATATCTCACCTTATTAAAAAAATTTTAATAAGCTTTTGCACAGTGAAAGGAGGAACCAATGACAGAGTTAAAAGAATCCATACTGCAGCAAAATTTTGCCATCTGTTCATCAGCAAAAGGAATATTATCTGTAATATACAAAGAATTGAAAAAATCAAACCCCCTCCCACACACACATTTAAAGACCCAATCCAAAACTGAGCATACAGAATGAACAGAAACTTCTTGGATAAGCAGATATAAATGGCAAATAAACATATCAAAAAGTTTCAACATTATTGATCACTTAAGGACGTTCAAATTAGAAAAACACTGAGATTCCATGTCATTCTAGAAAGAATGGGTATTATCAAGATATCGACCAACAACAAATGCTGGCAGTGCTATGGGAAAGAGAAACACTTCTCTCATTTTCTTCAGAGAGTAGACTTTTGCAACCACGGTGGAAATCAGTGTGGAGATTACACAAAACACCAGGATTAGATCTGCTATTAGGTTCAGCTATTTTGCTTCCTGATACCTTTCTAAAAGAATTAAAAGCATCATACTACAGCCATATATGTACACTCCTCATTACAGCAGCACATTTTGTAATAGAAAAATATGTAAACAGCTCAAATACACATTAAATAATGAATGGATAAAGAAGATGTGAGTTTTCTAAAACACACACACACACACACACACACACACACACACACACAACCTCAGGGACTGTGGTTCAATCCCTGGCACACATGCTGCACCAGCCCTATCCCCAGGGCTGGCTGAGCCAGCCATAAGAAAAGCTAAATAAATAAAAAAGCAGCCAAATTTTTCTCATGCCAATAATGATTAGAAAAATTATAACATCTACACCCTGTGCTCTGTATAACTAATAGGAGGGCAATAATATGCATTGTATCAAATTTTGGAAATGTACTGCACATTGTTATTTCTTATTGAAAGTAATAAAAATTTTAAAAAATAAAAATATAAAAAGCAGTCTAAAATACTGTGGACAATGGTCATTGGTATACTCAAGCTTATTAGAAATAACACAGTAACCTAGGAAAATATTGTATTTTTGTATCAGTGTGATGGCAACGTGAATAATTTCAAGTGTCATTTACCACCAAATTATTAGGAATTCAAATAAATTATTAACAATACATCTTATGAGCAAAATTAATAAGTGTTTAAGCATGAAAGCCTCTACTACCTTTTGCATTATTTGTGATATGCATCTATGTAAATTCATAACCTGTGTGTACAATATGAATTATATGTGGATATTTGTTACTTTAAATTATTTTTTTTTAATTTTTTATTTTATTTATTTATTGTTTTCTTGTTTCAGAACCTTTGTTTGTTTATTCACTCATTTTTATGGCTGGCTCAGCCCGCCCCGAGGGCAGGGCTGGCGCAGCATGTGGTGCCGGGGATCGAACCACAGTCCCTGAAGCCGCCCAAGCTTTGCCAAGCAGGCGCTTTAGACCACTGAGCCATCCCGCTGGGCCCCTACTTTAAATTATTTAAACAAAAGCAACACTTACAAATCAACAACATTCTTGTGCAAAAATAACAAACTCACTGAGAAATTAGGGAAACTATGTCTTTCGTAGTAGCACTGAAACCATGTCTTTCCATTGTAACACTTAGGAATAAATTTAATAAAGAAAGTGAAGGGGCTGGGGAGATAGCTCTGAGGCACAAGTGCCTGCTGGGCAAGTGCAAGGTCGTGAGTTCGAACCCTGGTCCCACAAAAAATAAATAAATAAATAAATAAATAAATAAAAAGAAAGTGAAAAATCTCTATGCTGAAAACTACAATACTTTAAAGAAGGAGATTTAAGAGAATACTTGAAAATAAAAGGTATTCCTTGCTCATGAGTAGCAATAACCAGCACAGAAAAATATTCATGCTCTCAAAATTGTTATACAGATTTAACGCAATCCCAACCGAAATATCATTTCAGAGTCAGAGAAAGCATTCCCAAAATTCATTTAGAAGGAGAAGAGACCTAGGACAGGAAAAATCAGTTCCAAGACAACAAGGACAACAGAGAGAACATTAAAATCCTTCACTTGAAATTTTACTACAGATTAGCTGTGATACAAACATCATGATACTGACAAAATAATAGAGCTGAGGATCAATGGAATAGATTTGAAGGTGAAGACGCAACCTGAAACACACTCAGTCAACTTCTCTTAGAGAAAGGGAGCCAAACACCTTCATTAGAAGAAAGATAGCTTCTTTTCTATGCTTTTTGCTTTTAGTTGCATAACGCTTACATTCAGTATAGCAGAACATGAAAGTACATTAATATTATAGTTATGCATTATATTATATATAATAGTAGGATCAGAAGAATTAGAGTATTACATAGACAAGGTATACTGTACAAAATTGATCCTCTATAACAAAATGTTCAGAAATATAGAAAAATCAAAGACAGGTTGTATGTCTGAGAGGCAGGTCAGAAGTTTGATCAGTGCACTTCAGTCCTGAGTTCAAACAATTGTTAAGTAGATGGGTCACTGTACGAAGAATACCTGTAATGTTAGTATCTAGGCTAGAAATATTGATGAACTTCTTCTCTCAATATGTTCCCCTGAATCCTGTCATTAAGGACCAGCAAACCTTATTTGTAAATAAATTTACTGAGACCTTTCACTCCTTTAATTAAAAGCAATCAAATCAGGAATTATTCTTCAAAGGTCCAGAAAAAGCCCAGCTGACTCATTGCTAATTCTGCCGCTCAGTCATTTGGGAATAATCAATTTCATATGGTAAGTGTATAGAATAAATAGAAGGATTTTCTTTCCTTGTTTATTTTTTCATCATTTTTTATTTTTCATGTGTTTTTATTCTCAATTTCATTAATTTCAGCAATGATCTTTGTAACTTTTTCCTCTAGCTAGCTTTAGATTTGGATTGCTGTTATTTTTCTAGAACCTTGAGGTGCTCTACTTTTCTGATGTACTATATGGAATTTTAATTTTTTATTATTTTTAATAAGAAACGACAATGTACAACAATCTGACAGTTTCAAAACACATTAGTAGTACATTTCAATATTTGACACAATACATATTGTTGTCTTCCTACTAGTTATACAGAGCCCAGGGTGTAGGTGTTATAATTTTTCAAATCATTATTGGTACAACCAAATTTCTTCTCATTGAACTAAGAGAAAGCAGTTGGATACATAATCCAAAATGGAAAGCTAGATTAGAATGCTGGGCTGTAAAAGGCTTAAATCAACACCTTCTAACATTGACAGTTTTACTTAATATTTAATCATTTTGAAAGGGAGTGTACATACAAAGATAGGACATGTGGACCATGGAAGAGGAAGAGGTTGTGTTATGGTAATTATGCCAATTTTGCCAAATCAAAACTGGAAGGAATTTTTTATTATTATTAAAGAGACTAGGAAACATAATAGCAATAGCCCTAGAGTTGGGAGGAATGTGAATAGCTGGATCACCTGGACTTACCTTTTGTAAAAATCTTGAGATGTTGAATTGGCCCAATGAAATAAACAAAGAGATATGAAGATATACAAGTAGATGAAAACAGACCAAGAAGAACAAAGGCACGAACGTGGGAATAAATTTGGTTGTTATTGTGAAGGTTTTATAATGACTGTATAGAGAAGTTAAGCAATGGATAAGATTGTATACATAGCATAAGATCAAATCATACAGAGTCTCCTTAGAAACATGATAGAGTTGGTTTCATAATGAATAGAGAAATTTGATAAATATTTCAACCCATATTGCCTTACATAAAAACAACATTTGAGGACAAAACATAGCAAACTTTTTGTTGCAATGATAGATAAAAGAGTGGTCTTTGGAGAAGGTTGAATTTGAGGTCAAGTATGGAAAGATAGTTTCTTTAATAAATAGTTCTGGGCCGGGCGTGGTGGCGCACGCCTGTAATCCCAGCACTCGGGAGGCTGAGGCAGGAGGATTGATGCGAGTTCGAGACCAGCCTGGGCTACAAAAGTGAGCTCAGGACCAGCCTCAACTGCATAGTGAGACCCTGTCTTAAAAAGACAAAAAATAAATAAATAAATAAATAAATAAATAAATAAATAGTTCTGGATAACAGCGTCAGCACATTACATCTTTATATTGCATACATGTAGCACTTGCTTCCATAACTTCCCAACATACCATGGGTACTTAGAGATAGACAGTGCATCAGCATTAACAATAACAGATTAACTACCCTGCACTGTAATTTAGGTCAAATTACTGTGTCTTGCTGTATATTACATGCAAAGCCCACATAGACTCTCATGTAACCAACAGCACTGCCCAAATGGGCATCTCTGTATATAGAGATTGTATCCTAAGGTCAGCACTGTCACCTGAAACTGCTTAGGTACTTCCTTTTGAACATGATACTGTGTAGCTTATTGTAAGAGATTTCACTTTTGCACATTGTAACCAAAGGGCAGAATAGTAAGCAAAATGCCAAATGGGTCTTAATTGAAATAAAAAATTAATTTTGTTTTTAAAATATTGTTTAACTTTATTTTGTGGTAATATAGCAAGTATTTTAGAAAACAATCTTCATAACTTGATGTGTGAATAGGTGACAAATGATGTAAATAATAATTTTGTAAGAGGCTTAAAATGTTCATACGAGGAAACAAGCCTACATAAAAGCATAAATTGGTTGCTGTTTTGCTTCTTTTTCCCTCTTATTTTTGTATTGTGGTCATTTCCTATGGAAACAACAGAGCAAAGAGCTGTATAGTTGTAGAATTTTTTGAGAGAATGAGATGTTTACATATTAACGACAATTTTTTTTTTTTGGACAATAAAATGTGCCTAAAAGAAAAGAAAATGTCCTGTCCTTTAATTAATGCCAGTCAGTACTGTCGATGCAGATTTCTGTAGCCGTTGCCTAAGGTACTCTGAGAACCAAAATGAACCTAACTTGGAGATCAGCAGTTTCAAAGCCTTGAATTTATTATTGCTTTGATATGTATGTTATAAAAGGGAAAGTTTGAGTTTCTTTAAATTGACAGAATCATTAGTTCCAGAGGCTCGGCATATAGAAAGAGCTAATGATATCTTAACATGGATGACAGCTGTCTCAAACTGCATACACTTATTCCATTGTTTCTATTTTTATGTTCTCAACCTCTTAGGTCAATACTGTTTAGCAGAGCTTTCTGAGATGGTGGAAATGTTCTATATCTGTATGTTCATAATGAAAGTAGTCACATGTTATGGTTATGTCTAGTTGCCCCCCCCAAAGCCTCATGTAGTCATTGGGTGGGGACTTCTAGAGTTTGAGACTTGATCCGTGATCCTTGGGATTATGGCTTTTAGTACTGATGGGATTATGGGTGTAGCTTAAGGCAGTGGCTAAGGCGGAGAGCCTGGATGTTATATAAAGAGAGGCAGAGAGATAGAATCGAGCTGTTGCTGCTGCTCTGCTGCCCTGATTGATAGGCTGCCTCTGCCACCATTTTGTTGCTCTTCCACCGCCATGAACTGGATGCTCTCTGCCCTGCTCCACTCAGCCTTGGGCCAGCTGAATATGGACTGAAACCTCTATGAACTGTGAGCTAAATAAACCTTTCCTTCCTTCATTTGAGTGTCGGGTATTTGTCCCAACAATGAGCAAAAAGTAACTCATACATCACATGACCAATGCAGCAGTTGAACAAATGCAGATCTCACCGGGTTCAACGACCTCATCTAAAAATGTAAGGCATCTCATTAATAATTATTTTATATGATTATATGTTTAATATAAATTTAAATATAAATTTGAATGTGTTGTAATACATGCAGAATATTAAGGTTTATTTTAAAAAATAACTAAATAAATAGTTCTGGAAAAACTGGCTTTCCAAATACTGAAGTTTAAAACTTTACCTGTGTCAATCATTAGGTAATAAAACAAAATCAAAATGGATCAAATTTATAAATGTTAAAATAGAAACACTAAATTTTCTGAAAAATAAAATAAGCAGGTATTGAAAACATGTATAGGTAGACTTCATGAACAAAACCCTGATTGCATGGGAAATACTACAAAGAATGAACATCTGGGATACCATCTCACTAAAAATTTTTGCACATCAAAGTAAATCACCAGTACGTGTGAAAATACATCCTGAAAACTGGGAATGCATCTCACCCATATGTTCCTCAGACAAAGTACCAATATCTGGAATATGCAAATATTTGAAAACAAATCACATTCCCCTAAAAAAATTTAAAGTCCTAACCCAAAAATCAGCATCTGAAAAGAATAGACACTCCTCAAATGAATAAGTATGAATGGAAAATAAATATATGAAATGATGTTCAACATCACTTTTCATTTGAGAGATTCAAATTAAAAGAAAAATGAAATTCCATCTTACTCGAGAAAGAATAGTTATCACCAAGAAATCAACAATAATACATATTGGTGGAACTTTGAGGGAAAGGGAACACTTCTTCACTATTAGTGGGAGTGTATACTGATACAACTACTGTGGAAAATAATGTGGAGATTTCAAAAAAACAAACAAAACAAAATGAACAAGAACTATAAGTTCCATTTGACTTAGTTATTCCTCTTCTTGGTGTCTTTCCAAAACAATTAAAACCGGTATACCACAGCAATATATGTGCACCCATGTTTATAGCAGTACAGTTTGTAGTAGCTAAACATAGAGGCAGCCCAACTGCTTATCAACAGATGAATAGATAAGTAAGACAAATTTTTAAATATAATTCAGTGCCATTTGTCTGTAAAGAAGAATACACCATACATTTATAGTGAAATAGAGGGATTTGAGATTATACTCCTAAATGAAATATGCATATATAGATATCTCATCACCTCTGATGTGAAAAACTGAAAGTATAAATAAGAACCAAAATGTACAAGGGATATTGTGAAATAGAAAGAAATTGTTCAAATGGAAATGGATGCTAAAAAACAGGAGGAAGGAAATGAAAAGCTAAAAAATAGAAAATAAGGATAAAAATGGAAGTAAAGCTTTGTTAATAATGACGGGAAGAAGAGTTGAGGAAGGGTAAGAGAATGGGGCAAAGAAGGAATCATGTGTAGATACAAGTTCTCTATGATTAATGTGATCATTATGGATATTTAAATTGTACCAATACACTTGATATTTAAATACTTATTTCTAAAATATAGCATCCTTTGCTTTTGCTTCTGAAGTGGTATTTTGTTATTTTCAACACATTGATCCAATAAATATACAACATCGAAACAAAACAACTCAGTTGCATAAACTGTAAAAAATATTTACCCAACGATATCATCATACCCACTTCAGAACAAGGGTTCCCAGTGCAGCAGCTTGCTCTTTCAACTTTCAAGCTTTGTTTCTCAAAAAAAAATTATCTGTTACAGACCTTTTTTGTTTTTTTTTAAGACACAGCCTACTCTCCTAAGAATGTCAACTATTTTGAGACAAAAAAATGTTTGTTTATTATTTTCTGAACTTTAAAGGGAAACATTATTACTTCCATGTAGCTTTCAGAATAAAATTTAAATTCCTTTTCTGCGACCACAATTCCTCCAAGATCTCTTTCACTACTGCTTCTCTCCATGTCCATAGTTTCTGCTTTGATGCAATATTTGTAGCTCCAGTTGTCATAAATTTATGATCCAGATCCCTGTCACTTGCCCTCATCATCCATAAAACCTTTTTTCCCCCTTTTGAGTTCATTTAAGCCATATTCATCCCTTTACTCACCCATATTACCTCCTTACTATAGCATTCTTTTTATTTACTGTGTCTGGTGCTGTCTATAGTTTTGTTATTCTATCCTGAGGAACTTTTAGAACGCTATACCACAATGCTGCTTTTCTTCCTTCTGTAACAAAATAAGGTATCTACTGGTGAATGCCATATCCTACTTGAGCTTGCTCAGTAGGGCGCCTAGTTATTTCAGAGTGAAACATTGTAGAATAACTTCAGTAATTTGCTAATTGGTTTAGTTCTTCAAACTCAACTACCATGTTCAAATTATATAAACATGCCTGTCCTAAATGTTCATATTTTGGTGCATATAAATGCAAAGAGAAGAACAGTACCTCTTCAATATTAGTGATTGTTCACTATGATTTCCAGTTTTAAATTTGGTCTCATGCTAGAAGCTGCTGAGTCTGAGCATACTGGCATCAGGGAATTTTTGAGATTCAGTGAGTGTGAAGTCCATGTGCTGCATGTGACAGACCATGTATATCATGAGAAATAAGCAGAATGACAATGGGAGAATTACGTGGCAACACCTCAGAACTCTTAAACATCAAAATACAGTTAGTTTCTCCCAACCTCTCAGTTTAGCTTTGTTACCTAAGAAGTAGAGGAAGAAATGTTTGTTCCTCAGTGTGTTTCCCCTAAAACTTACTAGTAGATGAAGCTGATAAATGACAACATTCAGCTGGAATATTTGAAGCATCATAAAAGTCACCTTTAGTACTTTAGAATATTTTAAGTCAAAATATAATTTCTTTTGAAACATAATGTAATTCATTCTATCATTAATAAGGAAAACAGGCCTTTCAGAAAGATGTCCTTATGCAGTTTAACCATTTCAAACCTTACTTCCTAACCTGCAAGGATAAAATCACAAAGAGAATATAAAATAATATACCTTTCCCTGTTGCACACTACTGTTTCCCTAAGCAATTTCTTCAGTGGGGATAGAACAATGTCTTCTAACCATAGCATCATTTCAGCATTCTGTGGCTCCAGACTTTGCTTTACCCTCCGCTATTAGAGAACATCTCTATAGAAATTGTAAAAACATGACTTACCTTATTATACTCCAGCTACTTGCCAGTGATATTGGTGTTATATTAAAGAATGCCTCCTGAAGTAGAACAAGTATATTTTCTTAAAACTGTGACACTGTCAATATTTCTTGAAAAAGTGCGTGAATTATCTCCCTAACAGAATAAAATTGAATTACCTTATAATTATAAACCCCATATACTTAAATGTATATATTGGGCTTTTAAAAATTTTTATGGTTAAATTACCCAAGATTTTTAAAGTATTAAAGATCATATCAAACAAAATTTTCATGAATGCTTCTGCAAAGAGAGTAACAACTCCCTAATTTGTTTCCTTTACATAGCTACTGTCTATCTTCAATTCTTATATTTAAACTACTCACTTTCTCAGTACAAGAGAGCAAGCAAACCTACAGGCAAAATAATTTCCATTTGTTCTATATAATTAGATCAAGGATAGAAAAGCCATAAAGCTGGGGAGGATGGAAAATAAAATGTACATTAACATGAGTCTCACACTTTTTAGCATTGGAAGCTATTGAAAGGGATTCTATGATCTTCGAGTTTTGATGAGAAAATTTTTATGCTGCATAGGCCAACAAGCATTATTGAGAGAGTTATAAACTACTAGGATTTCAATGGTTTCCAAGTGCAGACTATTTTCTTCAGATTGAATTTCTATATACTAAATATTTTCCTTTTTTATAACTCTAAAATAAAACATTCTATCGCATTGTTATTTATAATTTTAACTTTAGATGAGTGTTCACTTATTCTACCCCAGCCCAGGTCTTGTTTGTTGTTTTTTGGATTTTTTTTTCGCCATCTTGGAAGTACTGTAATACCAGGTGGATAGGTGGAGTACACAGAGCAAGCTCCTAGTCCAACTCCTACTTCCAAAAATCCATTTAATATATTGTTCTCGGATATAGGGTTTATCAAATATTAAACTGATAAAAACAGATATTGCACTCAATCTTAGCGAAAAGGTGGAGAAGTGATAGGTTTGGGCTTTTGAGAATACCAATATTGATACTATGACTACTACGACTACTACCATTAATAATAATAATAATAATAATAATAATAATAATAGCAAGAAAGTAGATTCAGAGTAAAATAATGAGAAAAAGTATTTTAAATGATCAGCTTTGGCGAAAGTACAAAGAAATGTGCCTGTTTTCTAAAGAGAAGATCAAGATGGAAACACAAATATTTTCCAAGACAAAACAATGAGCATTTTATTTTAACATAGAAAGAATGAGGTAAGCAAACACTGTTCACATAATAATAGAATATAAATATGGAATTAATTTCTCCTAATTTTCAATTGGTGTAGAAGATCATATCATACATGAGTTTTTCAAAAAATATAGATTTTCACAGAACTATCTATCAATTAAATGTTGTATCTGTGTATGATGAGTGGAATGAGTCTCACTTTAGACTTTGGCATTTAGAAAGCCAGTTTTTCCAACACCATTTATTAAAGAAACTATTTTTGTCCAGTGAGCATTTTTGGCCCCTTTACAACGATAAGATGGCTGCATGTATTTGCAGTTGTGTGTGCATGTTCTAACATTTTCCACTGTCCCTCAGGTCTTCTCTGTGCCAGAACCATGCTGATTTTATCACAATAGCTTTATAGTATAATTTCAGGTCAGGGATTCTGATGCTTCCTGCATTCCATTTGTGTCCCAGGATTGCTTTTGATATTCTGGGTCTCTTCCGATTGCAAATAACTTTTAAGAAAGATTTTTCTAGCTCTGTGATGTATGCTAATGTTATTTTAATTGTTATTGCTTTGCATCTGTATAACAACTTTGGAATTAAAACCATTTTCACAGCGTTACTTCTTCCTATCCAGAAGCATGTGCTATTTTTCCATCTTCTTAAATACTCAATCACTTTTCTTAGAGAAACATAATTTTCACTGTATAAATATTTTACACCCTTTGTGAAACTGATTCCTAAGTATTTCATTTTATTGGCTGTTATTGTGTGAAGTGTGGTTTCCCACACTTTTCTCTCTATGTGATCATTGTTTGTGTACAACAATGCTACTGGTTTTTGTGTGCTAACTTTGTATCCTATTACATTACTGAATTTGGTAACTAAATCAACAAGACCCTTGGTAAAGTTTCTGGGATCCTCTATATAAGTATCATGTCACCTGCAAATAGTAATAACTTCACTGGGAACTTTTGTATGTAACAAGGTCAGTCAAATGCCCTCAGGATTTACCTTGAAACCATATACAGTGCTTTGTAGAACTGTCTTCAGCAATGGCCATAACTCATACAGACAGCTGTTACTGACAACAGTGCTACCATTGCTAGACTCATTTTCTCTCTGGGACAGCCTGAGAGAACATTGTCTAACTAGGTGACTCTCCTTAGGCACACTATGCATTGTCAATGCCTTTAGTCTATGGACCCAAAATCTCCTTCAACAGAAAATTTGGGACACCACTGAGTTATAGGATGTTACAACACAGCTTCTCTTATGCCCTGAGTCCTCACTGATCTTGAATAGCTAGGGCCAAAATATTGGCTATCCTTGTAGCCCTTCTTTTTTTTTTACTTTTGGTCTGTAAACTTATGTTCTTAACCCTCAAGAAGAGAACTTTAGTGATACTCTTAGTCTACAACATAGGTACTTCAGCTTGCCATCGCTGTCTTTCTGAATGATCAAATGACATAAAAAGGGTAATCACATAATTACTAGGGTAAAATTTTAAGAGGAAGACATAATAGTTGTAAATACATATGTACCAAATATGGGAGTGTCTAAGTATATAAGATAAATTTTAATGCACGTGAAAAATCAATGACTTAATCTTAACAGGGGCTCTTAATACCTCTTTATCTAAAAGAGGTGGGTCAACTAGACAAAAAATTAGAAAAGAAGGACCAGCCAGATAGTTCAGCCAACTAAAGTGCTTGTGACCAGGGCTCAATCCACAGTGTGCTGTGCTGGCCTGGGCTCCTGGGTACGCTAAGAGGGCAACTGAAACTGGAAGTGGTGGTGCATACCTGTAATCCCAGCATCTGAGAGGGTGAAAACAGTAGGATCACTATGAGTCTGATCTATGTAGTGAAACCCTGAATATCCTGTAGACCCTGTACCAAATTTAAAAAAAAATATATATATAAAAGAGTAGCAGGACTGAACCAAACTTGAACAAATGGACTTGATGAATATTTGCAGTATGTTCCACCCACCTATCAGAATACACATTCTTTTCAGCTGTACATGGTATGTGGGATGTTCTCTAAAGTAGACAACATACTGCTCCATGGAGTATGCTGACCTATATGCAAAAAAAGAAAGAAATTATTTGATGTATGTTATATAACCATAGTGCAATGAAACTGGACATTAATCACAAAAGAAACTAAAAAACCCCAATCAACATAAAGAAATTAAAAATCACCCTCCTCAGAAACCTATGAGTTACAGATGAAATTAAACAAGAAACCAAGCAATATCTACAATACAATAAAAATTTAGACATAACTTACATGAATTTGTGGGATGAAATAAAAGCAGTACTCAGAGGGAAATTTGTAGTGGTGAGCTCACACATTGGGAAACCAGAATGAAAACAAGTAAATATCTAATGCTGCACCCCAAGATTCTTGAAAAAGGTGAACAAACCAAAGAACAAAGACAGTAGGAAGTTATAAATATCAGAGCAAAAATGCAACTGGGAAAAAATACAAGAAAGTAATAAATTAAAAATCCCTATGCAACCTCATGAAAAAGAGGAAATAAAATATCAAATTAAATAGTAAGGAATCAAAAGGGTAAAATTATTATTACCCTTAAAATTATTACCCTTAAATTCATAAGATCATAAGATAGCTGTTTTGAAAATTTTTACTCTTACAAAATCAAATACAGAAGAAATGGGCAAACGCTTAGGGAAAAATTATCAAAACTGAATCAAGAAGATAGAAAAACTCAGAATAACCTCATATCAGCCAATGAAATGAAAAAAAAAGATATAATAAAAAACTTACCAACAAAGAAAGAACCCGGTCAGGTGGTCTCATACCTGAATTCTACAAGAAATTTAGAGAAGATTTAAACTCAAAATCTTCAATGAATTTGAAAACTAATCAAAACTCCCAAAATCAATCTCTGAGGCAAGTATTATACTGAAAGACTCAACTATAAAAGAGAATTACAGGGAGCCAGGAAGACATCTCAGTAGAATAAGTGCTTGCTAGGCAAGTTCAGGGTCCTGATTTCAATTCCTTGGTCCCACAAAGAGAGAGAGAGAGAGAGAGAGAGAGAGAGAGAGAGAGAGAGAGAATGAGAATTACAAACCAATCTTCCTTATTCACATAAATGCAAAAATCCTCAGTTAAATACTAGCAAATAGAATGCAGCAGAGAATCAGGAAAACTATGCACCATGACCATGAATGATTCATCCAAGGGATGCAAGGATTGTTCAACATATGCAAATCTATAAATCTATAAGTACACTATATCACTAGAACAAAAACCAAAAACCACATGATCATCTTAATACATGTGGGAAAGGCTTTTGGCAAAGTACATTCATTCATGATAACAACCCTACAGAACACTAGCATAGATGGTCTTTGCCTCACCTGATGAAAGTCATCTATGACACACCAATGGTCAACATCATTCTAAATGGAGAAAAAATGTAAGATTTTACTCCAAAATCAGGTGCAAGACAAGGATATCTACTATCACCATTCCTGTTCAATAGCTAGAGCCATGAGAAAGGAAGAAAAAAGGAATTAAAAAGAAATTAAAGGAATAAGAATTGGAAAGGAGGAAATTAAACAACCATTATTTGCAGATGGCATGATATTGTACGTGGAAGTCCCAAAATATTCCACCAGGAAGCTCCTAATTCAGTAGCATTGCAGGATACAATGTCAACAACCAAAATCAATAGCATTCCTCTACACAAAAAAACAAATTCATTGAGAGTGTAAAGAAATAATATCCTTCACAATTGCACCCAAAACAATGAAATAGAAGTCAGTATAACAAAAAAGTAAAACATCTATACAGTTAAAATTACAATACTCTGAAACAAGAGATCAAAGAGGATTTCTGAAAATGGAAAGATATTCTTTGTTCCTGGATAAGAACGAACATAGTGAAAATGGTCATACTGCCAGAATTGTTATACCAACTGCAATCCTGATCAAAATATCGTCAATGATTTAGAGAAAACATTCCTAAAGTTCATTTGGAAATAGAAAAGATCTGGAATAACAAAGCCAAGCCTGGGCAACAAAAGCAAAGCAGGAGGAATCACAGTGTCAAACCTAAAATTGTGCTACAAAGCTACTGTGATAAAATCAGCATGGTACTAGAAAAAAAAAAAAGAGCTGAGAATCAAAGGAACATACACTCAGCTACCTTATCTTTGGCAAAGGGTCCAGACATGTTCACTGGAAGACAGGCAGCCTCTTTAACAAATGGTGATGGAAAAATAACTCACCACATGCCAAAACTAAAACTACACTAATGCCTATCACCATACACTAAACAAAAATCAAAATAGTTCAGAGATCTAAATGTTAAAACAGAAACAGTAAATCTTGTGGAAAAGAAAGTACATGGAAATCATAAAGACATAGTGGTAAATAGAAAGCTCATAAGCAAAAGCCAACCTCCTGGGAAATACTTCAAAGAATTAACAACTTAGTTCTCATCTTATTGAGAAGTTTCTGCTGTCAAAAGAAATCACTGACAGAGTGAAAAGACAACACATAAATTGAGAAAAAAAAATGTTAACCAACAATCACTCACACAAAGGATTTCTATCTAGAACATATAAAAAGTGTAAAAATGTCAGTCTATCAAAATTCAAAGACCCAATCCAAAAATGAACATCTTAGATAAATACACTTTGTGAAGGGTTAATGTAAAAGTAACTTGATGAGTGAGTATAAAACTAAATGTAAAAAATTACTCTGTTCAACTTTCTGTGGCACTACTTCCTAAGCTGCAAGGAGGCTTGGTATACCATTGATATATCATCAATAGACTGAGAGTTCCCAGAATAGACCTACATAATAAATCAAAATAAAAGTCAAACTATTTCTGACTATACAAAGTAATGAAGGTGTTGCTAACCAACTGGAAAGTGTTGCTATAGTAGTCAAGACCACGTGTCTGCATATGTATGTTAAACAAAAACTAAACAATGCTCCCAGAAAGATTGTATGTTGAGTAATAGTCATGCTATCCCTAACGGTGCTGTTCTGTCTGTGTTAGATGACCATTTTATTTGCCAAACAGGATGCAGTTTCTACCTTTAAAAAGTTTCATACTTCTAAGGGTTCTCGCTGTTTATCCTCTTCTGTGTGAGTATGGTCAAGCAGTCCTGGGCCAAGTAATAAAGGCCCATAAATTTTAATAATTGGATTTTGGCCTGGTTTCTATGTTAATAATCCATAACACATTTCTCAGGAAGAAATACAAGTGATACATAAGTATGTGAAAAATGTTCCACTACACTGGCTGTTTGAGAAATGAAAATTAAAACAACACTGAGATAACATGTCACCCCAAAACTAATGGCTGTCATAATGAAATTAACTAGTAATAAATGCTGGAAAGGCTAGGGGAAAAAGGAATACTGTTCTAGTGCTTGTGGGAGAGTAGACTGGCACAACCACTATGGAAAGCAGTATGGAGGTTCCACAAAAAAACTAGGACTGGAAATCCCATTCAACCCTTCTGAGTATTTTTCCAAAAGAACTGAAAACATCATACCTCAGTTATATATGTGCACCTATGTTTATGGTAACATAATTAGTCACAGACAAATATTGAAAACAACTAAACTGCCCATTACCTGAGGAATGTTTTAAAAATGTGGCATTTTTATACAATGGAGTATTATTCAGCTACAAAAAAGACAAACTTGAGGCCTTTATAGGTAAATGGGTACAACTAGAGGCTATACTCATAAGACAAATAAAGCAGACTTACATGCATAAATATCATATTGTCTTTTTAGAGTAAGAACCTGAAAGAATAAATAAAATCTGAAAGGTATAATAGATATAGTAAACTGGAAAAAAAATGAACACAAGGAGCAAACAACAAAGACAAAGAAAAGGAAAAAAATAGGGGGAAAATTTAAGGGAAAAATCAGGCAAGTATACATAGAGGATAGCTGAGATGATTCCATCAGTTTTTGAAAATGGCAGTTCGTGTTTAAAGTTTTCACTTTCACTAATTCTGTATATACTAATAAGTTTAAACAGAACATCAAAGACAGCAATGCGCAGTATAAAACTATGGCTGAGTACCTTTCATCTTGTCCTTCTAAATGTGTACCACTTCTAATGTCTTCTTAATCATGATTACTCTCTCTTCAAAATAAATTTAAAAAATAAAAATTAAACAGAACAAGAAAAAAATCAAGAATTATTGAAAGTGTTATTGTTCAAGTATTTGTCAAGTGTTGCAGAACTTTATCTGTTAACTTGAGCAACAGATTTGAAAATAAAAATTTGTGATGTAAAAACCATCGGTTAATTTGCTATTCTTGTTTTGAAAATCCCTATCTTTATATGTTACTCTATTTCTGTTTTTGGTTTTGTTATTTGTTTTTATTTTTGTTTTTACAATAAAATAAAAGCAAATTTAGAAAAACAATTAAGTTATGGTCACACAAAAAAAAAAAAAATGCAGAAGACTTCCAATCTTAAGATGGCTTGCTTCAGGTTAAAAATTTCTCCCGATAGTTATAACTGAAGAGAATTGTTGTAGAAGTTATATCTAGGCTGCTATTCTAGTTCCCACCAAGAAATATTTGCAAAAGTATAAAAGAACCTTAACTTGGCTCGAATTGACATAGCTTCCATGGGAATCTTCCCCCCCCAACCACCAGGGTTAAGGGTCTACAGTGTGTTCAGGGTCTCACTACTAGTTCAGACTCATAGTGATCCATCTGTTTACAGACTCCCAAGATCTGGGATTTACAGGTGCACACCACCATGTCCAGTCTCAATTGCTGTCTCTTCATGACCCAGGGATGGGGTTTGTATGGCAGGCTTGGGGATCGAACCCCTGGCCCCTATGCTTGCTTGCAGGTGCTTTAATCTGCTGAACTATTTGGCCAGCTCTCTCCATAGGAATCTAGACACAAGAATGATTTGCTTAATACAATAAGTCCTGTTAATCTGGATAACCAATAAAAAAAAAGAATAAGGTAGAAGAAAGTATGACAGGAAAATGATGTATGCATAGATTGTGTGGCCATAGAAGGGAAGCGGGACACAAAGGATGTGGAAGAATTCAAGCTTGGAAACTGGGTCGGAAGTCAAAGAAAGACAAGATGCTAAACAATTTCTAGTGCAAGAAACACTGGTGGAATCTGACATTCATGAGTCTATAGCACAGGAATCCAGGAAATAGTGTCTACAAAAGGTGGCACTGACCAACAAGTCAGCACAAAAGCTCCTGCTGATGGGTCAGTGATGAGCCCCTACTTTGGAGGCCCCAAAAGAGCCCTGCACTCCTTATAAGTGTGGGAGTGAACATTTTGAAGACCAAGACATGTTGCAGATCATGTAGAAAGTACATGTCAATGACATGTGTGAGGAAATGCTAGCACAAAATTATGTGTGTCTAGTTAGTTTTTAAGATTTTCATCTGCCAAATAATACTGCAAAATACAAACTTTAATAACGCTGGAATGGTATTTATATGTTTTTGAAACCAACCTCTTTTGATTTCAGTTGAAGAAACTGAGTTTTACACACATGATTTCCTACCCATGGTCACATGGTGAGAGATAGGACTGGAGCTTGTGATCCCTTAGACCTGCTAAAACACATTACACCTGCTTCTCATGGGCCATTCCATCCATTTAAGAAAATTTTAGCTGTAATACTCCAAGAGGCCTTTACATTTATGAGAAATGTTGATTTCTTAATATAATAAGGCATTACAGTTTTTGAAATACTATTTACAATATTACATGATTCCCTGAACTTTCTTCTTATAATTGATATAAAAAATTCTTCCTAAAGTGAATCTTTTAGTTCTTTCAGGATAATACAAGGAAAGGGAATGACTAGGGCAAATGGAACATTTAGTCTTAGCTTTTTTGTTTGTTTGTTTGTTTTTAGAAATTTCGACACTGATTTCCACAGTGCATATATCAGTCTAGGCTCCAACAGTATAGAAAGGTTTTTCTTCCTCACAGCCACACAGCATTTGTTATTGGTTAATTTCTTGATAATAGTCATTATGCAGGAAGGTGGACTCTAAGCATTGCTTAAATTTACACCACCGGTATAACCAATGATATTGAATTTTTCCACATATTTATTTTGTCATTTTGTTTTTTCTTCATCAGAAAGTGCCTTCATTTCAGATGACTTTTTCTGAATCAAGTCTTTAAATTTCCAAGATTTGATGTTTGGTGGGAGTCTTTGATTATATTGTAGATATTTATACTTTGTCTGAAGAACAACCAGAAAAAAATCTTTTCCACACTGTGGGTTTTCTTTTCACTCTGTTCATGATTTTTGTTTTTTTGCTGTGTAAAACTTTTTAATAAAATGAGTTCTCACTTGGATCTTTGTAATATTTTCTGTCTAATTAGGGCTTCGTTCCTGAAGTCTTTGCTTACAGCAGTGTCTTTAGGAGTTACACCTATTCTATCTTCCAGCAGATTTGGTGTTTCTGTTTTAACACTGAGATCTTTGTTCCATTTTGGTTGTAATTCAGTACATGGCAAGAAGTATGGGTCTAGTTGTAATCTTTGGAATGCGAAAAGCCAGGTTTGCATCACTATGTATTAAAGAAGCTACTTTTCTTCCAATGAACATTCTTGATTCCTTTGTCACATCTAATGTCACTGATAGCTTTGAATTGTTTCTGAATCTTCTAATCTGTTCCACTGAACCTCAGTTGTATTTTCTTTTGCCAGTACCATGCTGTTTTTATCATGATAGCTTTCCAGTATAAAAAGTCATACCAGCAGAATACACAGACTCGTGTTTATAACACTACATAATAGATAATAGGTGCATCTATTATCTATTATTTGTAATAGATAAATCTTGAACCACTCAAATGTCCACGTATTAATCAATAGGTAACAATATATTTTTATATACAATGTAGCACTACTCCACAAAAAGGAAAGATAAACTTTAGACATTTCCATTAAAATGGATGCACCTGGAGACCATATTAAGTGAAATAAATCAGACACATATATTTAAATATTACACTGTTTCTATGGTGTGAGAAGCAAAATTGATAAATAAGGGTGAATTAAAATCCTAAAATTCTGTGTTGGGTTTGAATTTCAAAAGTTCTGCTTAAGATGTATAAGTAATGATTTTATCCCAACATTACGTACAAATCAGAGCAAAGCCAAATGCAGTCACATAAAAAAAAAATGGTACACCACACTTCCTACTTACTAGGAGGTAATCATAACATAGTAGAAAAAATGATACAGAGATGAGTGTTATATTCTAATTACTTGCAAAAAAGACAGCCACACCCTATCTCCCCTATGCACATTATGATAATACGGTAAGTTCAAACAATAATAACTTCAGAACCCTAAGCTGGCAAACAGAGCAGTTAAGGAGTCTCCTTACAGAATTCCAACCTAGCTAAGGTGTGTGTGTCTGTATTTTTTCTGTTTCTCTTTCCTCATTTGGCTGTAAACTGATATATAAAATAATAATTGTAAATTAAGACCATATAAGCCTAACTTATCTTGACAGATGGCTTTTCTTATATATGGACACAGTTTTCTGTCTTCCAATGTACAAGTATTTTTTTTTTTTTTTTTTGGCTTTTTGAGACAGGGTCTCACTGTGCAGTTCAGGCTGGCTTTGAGCTCACTTTTGTAGCCCAGGCTGGTCTCGAACTTGCACCAATCCTCCTGCCTCAGCCTCCCAAGTGCTGGGATTACAGGCGTGAGCCACCACGCCCGGCTGTACAAGTATTTTTTAATAGTTAAATTTTTACCCAGCACAGTGCTCTCATTATTTGAGCAGTTTAGACAACAACACATATAAACCACTCACCATTCTGCATGTGTGCTGCAGTCTACACCTATCTGCAATCTCAATATTGTGTAACAGATCTAGCCTGGCTGTTGTAAATTCATTCCCATTTTCACCTATTTTAATGAAGCTAGGTGATTTTAGTCTCTAAAAAGATGAAGGAGCAATGAGAAAGAAATACCATGTAGAAAATGAAAAAGTTAAATTTTCTCAAAGGAATAACATAACACAAATAAAGCAAAAATAAAAGCTTGAATCAATTCCACTTTTATCTATCACCCTTCCATTGTACACTGTTTTCTCTAAGGTTTAATCGTTTGTGTGCTTATCTTGTCTTTTTCTCCAGCCTCGTGGGCAGAAGTTACACTCATCACCTGGGCAGCCCCCCAGAGTACCAACAGAGTAATACATGTAGTAATTATCTGATAGCTTAAGCTTTCACACTTATAGTGAGAACAAGGAATAAGCAACTCCTTATTTTGGACAATAACAAGATTGCATGGCTAATTATACATTAAGCTTTTTGTTAAGTAAATAACTTAAGTTCATCACTGCATTTCCACTTTAAAACAACTATTTTATAGATTGCTGGTTATGAAATTTGGTGAACAATACCTCAGTGGCCAGAGTTAATCAGTATTCTACAAGTAAGCAAGTTTACCCCTTCCTAACTCATACAATCAGTGGCAATATAATATCCAATGGGGGAAGTGTAAAACATGTTTGGATGTTGTAATGAATTTGATTACAACACCAGCAAATTAAACATATTTTGATTTTGATATTATAAAGAAGCAGCAGGAGGTTTGACTAGATAACTTGCTTTTACTTTATTAAATTCTTGATGTTCCACTCAGCTGGATTGAATGTTCCCTTAGGGGGAATTAAAAACATTTGGGCTTTGTATTTATATTTCAAACAGTGTGACTTCAACTTGAGTGTTAGTGGGTTTGCCAGAGAGACAGATTAAGGAGAATTGCTGAGCGTTCCTTGGCTGTTTATTACCTTCTTTATGTGAGAGGGTTTTCCTCCTACCTTCAGGCCATGAAATATCACACTGTGGCATTAAGCAAAGAAAGACATGAATAGTCTCCACAGGACCATCTTAATCCTTCTGGACAAACGTCATACAAATATGGCGATTGTCCACATCCACAACTAATCCCCTTATAGCACTATGTGCTTTGGGTTAACATACTTATGAATTTTAGGCTCCATTCTAGCAATACTAATTAGTTAAATGTTTATTTTACTACCTGGGAGAGTTAGTACATCTCCTAAAGCTTTGGGAAAACACTAAGAGGATTTACATTTTAGTAATAAAAGGAGAGCCACTTCTGAAACCTTGGAACCCTTATTCATAACAGGATGCTGGTATGAGAAAGAGAATAAAATTATCAAAGTAAAAGTAAGTTGGTTTGACTAGCCCTTAGATGATACTTCTGATAACAAGGACATTGCTATCCTCAGAGTCTAAAGCGTCTTAAATGCGCCACACCTTTCATCTTGTAGCCTTATTTTCTCAGCTTCCATTTTCCTCACACTCTGACATTCAAACTTACTTTTGTACCTGACTTATTGGATTTCATCTCTCCACAGCCAGCACATTTTACCTGGCTACAACGTTATAGAGCAAGTTAAAGATTATCCAAATCTCCTCGCCTATCGTTAAGTTTTTTTATGTTGTCTAAGATGATACTGCCTTGTGTCAACCTCACAATGCCATCCATGGAAGTTAGGCAGGGAAGGCCGAGATAGAGAGCCACCCTCAGCCATAGCCAAAGGACCTATAAGGCTGGCTTCCTCTGCAAGAGGGGAACAGCATTTCCATTAGTATGCTACTTCTCAATAAAACCCCTCCAGAATTCTGATGAGAGAAAATTGTACCCGTGCCCTTTTTATAGTCTATCATGGTTATGAACCACTCTAAGGATCACAGGCTAAACTAATTGTGATGTGGAGTAAATATAACTCCCAATTTGTTATATGTTAAACATGCTGACTTCACAATCCCTCAACACGGAGAAATGAAGTCACAAGTCACAGGAGAAAGTCCAGGTAGTTTATTGAAAATAAGGGGAAGAAGAACAGCCCCTATATTTCCAGCAGAAATTTTTAATGCTGGCCTCCAATGTCCAGTGTTGGGTGTAATTTCATGATGTGGGTACAACACAGGTTAGATTACAATTATTTCATAGGATTAAAAAATATAGACAATTAATATTGATCCAATAAGGAAATGTGACACATAGAAAGGATACGTGGAGAGGTCAAAATGAATTGCTGGAAAGGAAGGGGAGTATTGCTCCTCATATTTGGGTCACCATCTATGTGTTTGATGCTTACTTAACCTCTCTGGCTAGGTGGTGCTAATCCCAGTGTAGTCTCAAGTTGCTGATTATTTCTAAGAAAGCATGAGGGCCTTGCTATTGCTTTGCTATCCTGAGGCCTGACCCCCTTTGATTTGCTTCCAGTCACAATTCTAATAATAGTATCTTTCTGTGATAACGTCCTTAAGGCCAAGTCACTCTCTGTGTATTAACTTGCATCTAACTTAGCTGAATATAATAAATAGAAAGTAAATATCTCTGGTTCCTAGCTAAGTAATCTGTAGAAGATAATTGAAATCAGCACAGAAAAGCAATCCCCAATTTTACAGTCTATCCTATATATCCATTGTGAAGAGTGATGTGTTATCATTCAGTACTGCTAGTAATAGCTTTTACCATAGCACAGTGGAAAATGAAACATGGAGAAATTAATTTAAGTAAATAAGTAAAACATCTAACCAATGAAAATTACCTTAAATGAAAAAAAGGAGATAGTAGAGGACCTTAGGAAAAGGGAAGATGTTCTCTGCTTCTGGATAGGATGAAACAGCATTGTTAAGATTAGGGTCATACTCCCAAATTATCATACAGATTTAAGGCAATCCCTATCGAAATATCACCAACATAACTCACAGACATAGAGAAATCATTTCTAAAATGTTATGGAACCAGAAAAGATAAGAATAGCAAAGATAATCCTGGGCAACAAAGATAAGGCAGGAGACATTACAATTCCTGGCTTGAAACTAAACTGCAAAGCTACTGTGATAAAGTGTGGTATTGGCAAAAATATAGATCTGAGGATCTATGGCATAGATTAGAAGTTGTAAATATAATCAAAAACAGATTCAGCCACCTTATCTTTAACAAAGGTGCCATGCATGCTTAGTCAAAGAAAGACAGCCTCTTTAACAAATGGTGTGGGAAAAATTGGCTCTCTACAGGCCAAAACTAACACTTGATCCAGGTCTATTACCATGCAAAGAACTAAAGTCAAAATGGATAAAAGATCTAAACATGGAAAAAGAAACACTAAATCTCCTGGAACAGAAACTAGAAGAAAATATTGAAGATATGGGGTAAGCAAACAGTTCATGGGCAAAAATCAAACAGCAAGGATAACACTTGAGTGACTTAATTGGGACCTTTTCTTACATCAAAGAAATTACCAACAAAGTGAAATGACAACTGACAAATTTGGAAAATATTTTAACTAATAAGCACTCAGAAAAAGGTCATCTCTCCAGAACTTATAAAGAACCACAAAACATTGAGGCCCCCAAATTTAAAGATCCTATCCAAAAATGGACACGAGATAAACACACACTTCTCACAGGAAGAAATGCTACAAGCTAAAAATATATGAAAAAAAATGTTCCACGTCACTAGCCATCTCTGAAATGAAAACTAACACAACACTGAGATAGCATCTCACCCCAGAAAGAATGGCTACCAAAAAAAAAAAAAACCCAACAACAAATGTTGGAGTGGATATGGGGGGAAAGAAACCCTTTCCTTCTGCTGGTGGGAATGTGGACTGATACAACCACTGTGGAAATCAATGTGGAGACTCCTTTAAAAACTAGGACTGGAAATCCCATTCAATCCAGTTGTCTCACTTCTGGGAACTTTGCCAAAAGAACTGAAAACATCACAGCATAGTGATATATGTGCACCTGTGTTTATACCAGCACAATTTGTGATAGCCAAACCTTGTAAACCACAAAAATGCCTGTCATCTGAAGAATGGATGAACACGGTGTGGTGTTTTCATACAATGGAGTATCACTCAGCTATAAAGAATAACAAACACAGTCCTGATATATAACTGGATGCATCTTGAACATACATTTATAAGTGAAATAAACCACACCTACATGTGTAAAGATCATATAATCTTGCTACTGTAAGACTCAGAAGAAGAAAGAAAAATGAAAAGGTATAACACAGTTAAATAGAAAATGAGAATTTAAGAATGAAACAATGAAGAGAGAGTAAATGGAAAAGTTAGAATATATGTTAGGGGAAAAGCCATACATTTATGTACACAAGATGGTTAAAACAATTGTCCTATGAATCTCCATCAAGTTTGATTTTTTTTTATTTGGACCAGGGTTTGAACTCATGACCTTGTACTTGTCAGGCAGGCGCTTGTGCCATGTAGCTATCTCCCCAGCCTTCCATCAAGTTTGAAACTAAGAGTTACTTGATAGAATTTTCACCCTGATTAGCTATATATGCTAATATCTGAAATAAGGAACTACAATGAGGAAAGCAATGTGTAATACAAAAATCAAGTTTTGAAATCTTGGTTTTCTAAATGCATCTGATGTAATATCAATTAAAAGATAATAAGAAACAAAGAAAAAATCCATAGGATAATCTTGCTACAATTTTGTATATAGATTCCTAAGTGTCTGCGTAAAATTTATAATTGTTTTATTCACATCCTTAGGGATTTAAAGTTTAGAATATCAATAATTTTTGGAAAATACTTGTTGCATCTTATGTCTAAGGAGGTTGATATTCCGAAAGATAGTGATTTTAAACTCAAGTGTCTATGTTATAGGGTAATAATATCATTAAGCTTCTCTTCTGAATTTTTAGCAAAGTAAGTTTGCAGACCAAAATAGTTTTAAAAAGAGATGGGCTACAAAGATAGTCAATATTTAGGCCCTAGCCCTTTAAGGTCAGTGAAGACTCAGGACATAAAAGAATCTGTACTGTAATATCCTTTACCTCACTAGTGTCCCTAATTTTCTTATCAAGGAGATTATGTGGCTATAGGAAAGTGATCGATGATGCATAGTGTGCCTAAGGAGAGTCACATAGAAGGGAAATACTCTACCAGGCTTTCTCAGAGAGCAAATTAGTCAAGCAATGGCCGTCACCCATCTACCAGACACTGCACATGGTTTTGGGGTAAATCCTGAGGGAATTTGACTGAACTCAACAGAAACAAAAGTTACATTATTTTGTCATATAGGTCTTGCTTTATCTTGGTCTTAATCACCCAGTACAAAACTCTAACAATGAGTTATAAAAAGTAAAGCTATATTAACATGCTGAGCTGTAGAAGGCTTAAGTCAACAGTGTCTGACACAGCCATTTCTACTGATAATCCACTCCTATTATGCACTGTTAGACTATATTTGGTTATTTTGATGAATTCACGCACCTACAATATTTGAGTGGGAATACAACACCCACCTCTAACAAAACAAAACAAACAAGGGGGATATAAATAAAGGTCCATTTTGTAATTAAAAGGTTAGATAGATATACATCTATTTCCTCTTAGTTCAATGAAAAGAAAGTTTTGTACAAATAGTGTTTAGACAAGATACCATGTCTGCATCTTGTACTCTGAATAAATACACTGAAAACAATATGCAATGTATTAATTATTGCAACTTTCCTACTAACCAACTTTGAAACTGTCTCATTGCTATTTCTTTCTCATTGAAGTTAATATATTAATCTAATATATATTATATGTATATATAAACTAATATATAATTCATCCTGTGTATATAGATAGGTGCATGGTTCTGCCCTTTGGATGTTTCCAAACTTTTCTGTTTCTGTCTTTTCATTGTTTAATCCTTAAGTTTTTTATTTCCATTAGGCTGTGTTATGCCTTTTCCATTTTTATTTCTTCTTTTGAGTTCCTACACTAGGGAGACTATATGATAGTTATACATGTAGATCTGGTTTATTTCACCTGTGAGTATCTGTTCAAGACACATCCACTTATACATGCAGGCTTTGAGTTTATCATTATTTATAGATGAGTAATATTCTATTATATAAAAACCCCACATCTTTGTGGACTATTCTTCAGGTGACAGGCATTTTGTTTCCAGTATTTGATTGCCACAAATTGTGCTGCTATAAACACAGATGAACATATATCACTATGATATGATATTTTCAGCTCTTTTGGCAAAATTCCCAGATTTTCACTAATAGGAATTCAACGATGGTTGTTACATTGATTGCATAATGTTGCCTTCAACTTAGTTATTTAGATTATCAGATATAAGCATGCAAACTTGGTTTTAAAAGGCTATAAAGAGTTTAAAAACAAAGGAAAACTAATTTGAGCAGCAACTTCTCCTTTCAATAGACCAGCGAAATCAGCAGAACAATTATCCAAGCCATCCTGTATGTATACATAAATATATCTTTTTCTTTTTCTTTTCCTTTTTTTCCCTTGCCTCATACCAGTTCCTGTCTATTGAACAGATTCTGTCCCTTTCTCAATAATTATTGTACCTTTCAGACTTAATTTACTCTTTCTAATACTTACACTAGCATGACAATACAGTGTTTAAACATGAAGGTCTGATTGATGTCACTTACCATTATGATCTCCATTGTATCTATGTATCTATACAAGCCTTGAGTTTATCTTTTTTATAGCTCAGTAATGTTCCATTGTGGAAAACTACCTCATCTTTTTATCCATTGCTCAGTTGACGAGCATTTTGGCTGTTTCACAGGTTTAGTTCTGACAAATTTCTCTGCTACAAACATGTGTGCACATATATCACTATGGTATGATGTTTTTAGTTCTTGTGGGAAAATATTCAGGAGCAAAATAGCTGGGCTGCATGGGACTTCCATTCCTAGCTTTTTTGAGGAAACTCTACACTGATTTCTATGCATTTTACCCTCAAATCAACAGTGGAGAAGGTTCCTTCATCTCCACATCCTCTCCAGCATTTGTTATTGGGTGACTTCTTGATAGCCATTCATTCTGAGGTGACATGGGATCTCAGTAACCCTCAATTTTTATAGTACGTACTACATATTGTAAATTGAGAAAAATTATATTTGGAAAATATGACACTCTTGACAGACATGAAAACATGATTGTGTGGCACATGCCTTTAATCCCAACACTTGGGAGGCTGAGGCAGGAGGATCAATGTGATTTCAAGACCAGCCTAGGCTACAAAATTGAGCTCAAGACGAGCCTGAACTGCATAGTGACACTGTCTCAAAAAGATTAAAAAAACACACACACACACACACACACATGACTATACATTAATGAAATGTATTTGGAAATGTAAATTCTTCTGTATACTAAAGCTGTCTTGAGCAATTTGCACATTTCACAATAGTGTAGATAGGGGTCAGGGAGATAGATCAATGGAATAAGTGCTTGCCTGGGAAGCACAAGGTCTAGAGTTCAATCCCTGGTACTGGAAAAAAAAAAGGATTAGAAACAATACTGTGGGCACTACCTATAATTCTAAACTATTTTTCTATCCATTTATTTTCTTGCTCCTTTGACAACCTGTTAGTTCTGATTAAATACAACTGTCTGCCTAATCCATTCCTACACCTGAGTATCAGACGATGGCTAACAATGAGTGCTTGGCTCTGCTGACTTATACTGTTTCTCAGCACAAATCTTAAATAGATTCCCAGCATGTCCCTAGTAATTTGGTTCTCCCACAAACCAAGCTGTTAATTCTGAGCTTCTCGTTATTGAAACTGTCAGCATCTCCTCCCTGCGCCTCCCCCTCAGTTATACAGGCCTCTCCTCACATAATATGCCTGCGGGTCTCTCTGCATTGGGTATGAAATGTTCTCCTTTGTCTTCATTTCTAGTAAGTGTACTGGGCCTAATCCTGTGCAAATCCAAATATTCTTATATTCTGAATGTTTTCCTGTCATTTCTTGTTCAAACTCTTTGTTCCTTCATTTAAACCCGTACCTACCTGCATTATTATTTTTACTTTCTCCATCTCTGTCTGTCTCTGTCTCTGTCTCTGTCTCTGTCTCTGTCTCTCTCTCTCTCTCTCTCTCTCTCTCTCTTTCCATATGATTCAATGCAATGGTTCAAGTATGTAATTTATTCAGTGGCATTCAGTTACAAGCCATAACTTACATCTCTGGCTTCTAGATGACTCAATAGTTGTTAAGAAGGGTATAATATAACTTCCATGTGTTTGTGGCGTATGAAATATCTCTTTTCAAAGAGAATAAAAAAATAGCAAAATGAAAACTAGTTTAAAAAGCCCACGTATATTGTTAGAAATAAGAAATTTATTATCTCACATTATTATTATGACCGAAGTCCTTTTGCCTACACACCCTCTCTACTACTCTCCATCTCAAGGTGTGGCACTGTTCCTGTAGCTCAAACAAAACAATAAGAATTGTTCTGCATTCTCATTTCTTGTAGCCTGCCTGTATACAGCATGTCAGCAAGAATTGCATAGATTTTCAAAATGTTACCTAGCAGAAACCACATTTTGCTTTCGTCACATCCTTACCTACTACTTAAGGTAAACCCACTATATTTCATATAGGCCAACTTTATAAATGATCAAGCTTTTCTACTTTTGCTCAAAATGTTCACTTGTTTATAGTACACACAGCTATTTTCTTTGAAAAATGTAGTGCAGATCCCACCAACCACATAATGAGAACCATCTAATGAAGGTTCACATCAGGATAATATTATCCCTGTCATTATATTTTCTTGTTAATATGCAGATGTTCCCATAATGCATACTGCTCTGCATGTTTATTATTTGTCTACTCAGAAAATATTTATTGAGTGCCTATAATATTCATGGTACTGTTTTAGCCTCTGATTATAAAGGGATGAAGAAATTAAAAAAATATACCTTGCTCCTAGATAAGTAAAACTAATATTGTCACAATAGCTTACTAGCAAAATGTCAGATATTAAGGATCAAGATATTTTTCATTTAAGCATGAAATTTTTATGGATGGCTTCCCATGGCAAGCATAAACTAGTAAGTAACCCAATAAACATAAGTGATAATGAAACCTAGTATATAGTGTAAGGTAGTCAAGTGTTTTACACAACAACCAACACTAATAATATAAGCCAGATAGAACACCTATTTAAAGATTTGAACATTATAGCAAACCAGATGTCAAACTATTTTTTTCTTTTTTATGTTTTCAGACGGAGTCTACAGGATCTCATTACATAGGTCAGACTCACAGTGATTCTCCTGCTTTCAGCCTCCCAAAGTGCTGGGGCTACACCACCACACCCAGTCTCAACTGCTGTCTCCCCGCACCCCACTAGTGGGGCCTGCACCGCACACCAGATATGGAACAATCACTACACTCTACCTGAGCAGGCACTTTAGTCCTCTGAGCTGTTGGGCCATCCCAAACGTCAAACTTTTGCAATTTACACATCTGTAATTTAATTTTGTCTTCATGTAAAATTTGCCTTTGGCACAAGTAAATTAAAATTTCATGCACACTCTGCTTCCCTGATGTGAGAATTCACCACCATAAATTTTCATCTGGGACTGCTTTCATTCCTTCCTATAGGTTCCTCTACACTGTACCCGCACTCCCATTTGATTGTAAATATTATTCAATTTCTTATTCAATTTCATCTGTGACCCAATGGTTGTTAAGATGGATGTTATATAATTTCCATGTGTTTGTGGAGTATTTGAAATAACATTTTTTAAAGGAATAAAAATAGCAAAATGAAAACTAGTAGAAAAGGAAATACAGGCCCAGCCATATAGCTCAGTGGACTAAAGCACATGCTAGGTGGAGCTCAGGAACCAGGTTCAATCCCCAGTGTGCTGTGCTGTTGATGCCCCCAGGATGCTCTGAGACTGGGATTGAGACTGGGAGTGGTGGCACAAACCTATAATCCCAGCCCTTGGAAGGCAGAAAATAGGATCACTATGAGTCTGATCTGTATAGTGAGACCTTGTAGACCCTGTGCTAAAAACATTCAAAAAAATAGAAACAATGTAAAATTTCACTTAAAAAATAATAGGACCTTCATAATGATTTTTACACTGCACCTTGCTGTCCTCAAATTGATTGCCCGCATTACTAGGTATAAGCATGCAAAACTGATCAAAAAGCCATAAAAATTAGAAAAGAGTGGCCTGAGAGATAGTTTAGCAGCATAAACCCCTCCCTGAGGAGCACAAGGTCTTGAATTCAATCCCTGGTATAAATCAATCAATCAATCAATCAGTCAATCAATCCTCAATATTAACTACTCATAGACCAGCGAAAAGCAGCAGTACTATTATTCAAGTTTTCCTGTATATCAAAATGTATTTCATTTTCTTTCTTTTCTTTTGGTCTTTTTTTTTTTTTTTTTTTTTTTTTTTTTTTTTTTTTTTTTTTTTTTTTTTTGTCTTTTTGAGACAGGGTCTCGCTATGCAGTTGAGGCTGGCCTTGAGCTCACTTTTGTAACCCAGGCTGGTCTCGAACTCGCACCAATCCTTCTGCCTCAGCCTCCCTAGTGCTGGGATTACAGGTGAGAGCCACCACGCCTGGCTTCATTTTTTTTTAAATATTTGATTATTTTGTCTTTCTGTATCCCAGGTGTTCCTTTCCTGTGAACAATCTTTCCCTTACACAGTATTTATTTTAACAGTCGTAATTAACTTACTCTTTCTGGTCTTTAATTATAGAGACAACATGATGTTTACACATGTGGGTCAGGTTTATTTCACTAATGAGTATGGTCTCTAGTTACATCCTTTTACCTATAAAAGCATCAGACTTATCTTTTTTAAAGATGAGTAATACTCCATTGTATAAAACTACCACATCTTTTCTATCTATTCCTCAGTTAATAGGACTTTGGGTTATATCTCAGATTTAGTTTTGACAAATTGCACTGCTATAAAAATGGGTACATCATATATCATTGCAACATGATGATTTTAGATCTTCTGGAGAAATAACCAGAAGGGAATACCTGGATTAAATGGAATGTCCAATACTACTCTGTGTAATCTTCACTCTGATTTCCACGGTGATTGTACCAGTGTATGCTCCCACCAACTATGGAGGAGCAATCTTTTATCTCCACAGCCTATCCATCATTTATTATTGGTTAACATCTTGATGATAGTTATTGTTTCTGTAGTAAGATAGGATCTTATAGTAGTGAACTACTATGAAACTGATCTGTAAATGCTTTCTTCTTCATTTTTATTTTACATAATTTTATTGTTATATTCATTTAAGTTTTCAAATAATTTATTTATAATATTCAATCTTTATTAATCTCATGATATGTATTCATTTCAGAAATATTTCTCTAAAATTCACCCTGTCTACATCTCATATCTTTAACATTTCAATATTTGTCTATAATTTTTAGTATGCTGTATAATTGTTGATTTTCAATAAAGTTAATGAGAATAAGAAAAGATGGGATCTCTGTTGTTTTAATTTGCAACTCTCAGATGACTAATGATGTTGAACAGTTTTTCATTTATTTATTAGCCTTTTGTAGTTCTTTACCTGAGAAATGTATATTCATCTCATATGCCCATTTATTATTGTCTTTGAATTTCAGGGGTCTGAACATTTTAGTTCTTTGTATCTTCTACACAGAAGTCCTTCGACTGAGGGACAGTCAGTTAATATATTTTCCCAGTCTGTGGGTTGTCTAGTTTCGCTGTTGGTGATTTATTTGGATTTGCAGAAAATTACAAGAAGATGAGATTCCAGTTGTTGATTCTTTGAAGTATTTCCCATACAGTTTGGTTTTGGTACATGAACCTTCTACTTACTGCAATGTCTGCAAGATTCTGATATCATTTCTCCTCCAGTACATTTAGTCTTTCTATTTTATTTTATTTTATTTTATTTTATTTTATTTTATTTTTCTTTGTTATTCTTTATACCAGAGATCAAACTCAGGATCTCGCACTTGCCAGGCTTCTACCCCTGAGCTATCTCCCCAGCCCACAAGTATTTCTTTTTTAATATGTAGATCCTTGACCCATTTTGATTTTAGTTCAGTGCATGATGACAGACATAGGTATAATTTTAAACCTTACATTAGGAAGGCCAAATTTTGTAGCACCATTTTTTTAAAGAGGCTATCTTTCTTCCAATGAACATGCTTGTCAAAGATAAGGTTGCTGAATGTGTTTGTGATTGTGTCTGCATCTTCTAGTCTATTCCATTGATTCTCAGGTATATTTTTGTTGTTGTTTATTTGTTTTTTGTTATTTACCAGCATTATGCTAATTTTGTCACAGTAGCTTTGTAACGTAATGTTGGGTGACAGATTATAATGCCTCCTGCCTTGCCTTTGTTGGCCAGAATTGCCTTTGCTGTTTCAGGTTTTTTTTTTTTTTTTTTTTTTTTTTTTTTTTTTTTTTTTTTTT
>PVJA010017377.1:0-41763 GCA_004027025.1 Myocastor coypus | reverse complement strand
CCCTACTTGGGATGCTATTGATTTAGGCATGTCTTTGTCAACTTTAGATATTATTTCTGCTCTGATGTCCTCTATACGTTTCTCCAGCCGTTTTTCTACTTCATGTATTTCTTTTTTTACTTCAGATGTTATCTCTGATCTCAGTTGCTCTATAAGTTTCTGCACTTGTGTGTCTGCCTCAGATGCTACCAATTCAGAGATTTCATCGGTATAATTCTCATGTTCTTCCATGATAGTGTCTTCTGTATTTGGTTTGGGTGGGCACGGGTCCTGAGATTGCCTCCTACTCCTTGTCGTTATCATTTTGTATGGAAGCGACCTCTGCACTTTGGTGGTGTTATGCTGTGTCTATGGGCGTTTGATCTGGAGATTCCAAGGTGGTTCTTCTACAGAGGTTCCTGACTCTTGTATTGGGGCTCTGGCTGCTACCTTTTGTGAATCCTGGTGGATGTGGTCTGCAGGTGGAGGTGGAGCTTTGGGATTGAGTAGTCCTGGTAGGCTCGTGGACCAGATCGGTTGCCAAACAGGCTATTTGATGGGTTCAGTGCTGGAGCTTGGGCTGGAGGGGTTAAAAGAAAAAAAAAGGGCGGGGGCGGGGAAAGGGAAGGCAGGCCAAGGATCCTGACCTAGCTGGAGCAGGGGCTCAGCTCCCAGTGGTGCGATTTAGGTCTGGGCTGGAGGAGGAAGTTAGTTGCAGGAACACAGAAGCGGGGTAGAGGGGCGCAGGGAGCTTACCCGAGGCGGGTGCGCAGGCTCAGCTCCCAGGGGTGCAGTTTGGGTCTGGGCTGGAGCAGGAAGTTAGTCGCGGGAACGCAGAAGCGGGGCAGAGGGGCGCAGGGAGCTTACCCGCGGCGGGTGCGCATGAAATTTCTTAAACAACTGCAACTGAAGTAAAGAAACTACTTCACCAGGCCATGGAGGAAATCAGATCAGAAAATTTTCTCAAGTAAAAAATCAAAATTCCAACAATCATGAACGAATTGCTCAGCACCTCAAAAGGAGGTATAAATTATACAGAACAGAAAAAATAATGGAAACATTGAATGAACAATATAAATATCAAATATGCAACTATAGTAACCTAATTAGAAGAATATAGAAACTACATAGGAAAGAATTAGAACACATGAAAGAGATTCAAACAGATAAGAATTCTATTGAAAGCTGGAAGAACTGGTTGAGCAAACTAAAGACAGGCTTTCCAATTTTGAAAACAGCACTACAGGCTAGTGAATGTAAAAGGAAAGATCTCTTGAAAGTAATCAGAAAAACAGGAAATAGTTCAACAGCTCCAAGATGATACAAATATAAAAAGTGTAAGACTGATAAGTGATAATGGAACACCATGAGCCAACATAAATAATATAAAAACATTATTTGCCGGAAGTAGTAGTTGACAGTTCCTTAAGCATGGGAAAATAATCTGACATACAGGTGAGTGAGTAATGAAGGACTTCAAGAACTATCAACCAAAATAAATCTACACCCAGACACAGGATCATCGAGATTCCAGAAATTCAGCAAAAGAACAGAATAATGAAAGCTGTTAGAGCTGGGGAGATAGCTCAGTGGCACAAGTGCCTGCTTGGCAAGTGCAAGGTTCTGAGTTCGATCCCTGATACCAAAAAGAAAACAAAAAGGCTGTTAAATATGTTATCCATATTGAAACGCCCATCAGAATCATATTAGATTTTTCAACATAAAACATCAAGTCAAGAAGAACTTGGAGTGAAGTATTACAGGTCCTCAATCAAAACACTTCCAACGCAGAGTGAAAGTCAAAGGATGGAAAACAATACTCCATGGAAACCCCTCAAAAGCAAAGATAGCTATTATGATAATTGACAATGTGAACTTCAAACCAAGAATGATCAAAAGAGGTAAAGAATGCCCCTACATCCTTATTTCAGGAAAACTTCAAGGGGAAGGGATAGCAATCATAAATACATATTCACCAAATATGGGAATACTCAAGTATATAAGAAAAATAAAGAATTTATAATCTAGGGAATAATTTAGAGAAACATGTGTGTGTGTGTGTATGTTTGTGTTTCTGTGTGTACACATATTTGTAGTGAAATGTAGGGGTAAATATATACTCAAAGGTAAATGTTTTGCTATTATTAGCATTGCCAAAGCTAATAAGCTATATACTTATAAAACATTGCAATAATGACTAAATAGAAATAAGGGAGAAGGGTGTTTGGCTCCCCTGGACTGTTGAAAGCCTGCCTAAGACTTTTTATTATAACTTCTTTTGAGGGGAGAGAAATAGGTGAAAAATAAGAGAAAAATGTTTCCAGGAGACAAAACAGTTTACACAAGTAAAACAAGAACCCTATATCACAGCAACATTTTAGGGCTACTGTTTGGTTCACACAGTCTTCTTTCTATAATGTTATATGAGTCTAAATTCCTTAAATATCAAATGTGCAACTATAGGTACCTAATTAGAACCAAAAGGCCATTGGAACATGAAGTAATATTGATTCACTTAAAAGTTGAAAATTAAATACACTATTTTACACTGAATCAAACCAACAATCACTCAGATAAATGCCTTCTATCTAGAATATATAGATAACTAAAAAATCAGACATCTATAATTCAAAGACTCAATTCATAACTGAGCATCTGAAATGGATACATACTTCTCAGAGGAAGGAATGCAAAGGGCAAAGAAATGCATGATATATGTTCTACAGCACTGATTATTCAAGAACTGCAAATTAAAACATTGAAATGTCATCTGACTCATTGATTGATTGATTGATTGATTGATTGATTGATTGACTGATTGCGGAACCAGGGATTGAACTGAAGCCCTTGCGAGGGAAGTACTTATTCTACTGAGCTATCTCCACAGTCCCTTATCAATTATTTTTGTACTATCTTTAAAATAAAATTTTAAAGGTTTAGTCAAATAGAGCAGTGAATTGAAGTGCCTTTTTAGGCAGACACAGGGACATGCCATGAACCCAACTCTGCCCCCAGGGTGTGCTGAGATAGTGATTGAAACAGGGATTGACAGTGCATATTTGTAATCCTAGCACTTGGGAGGCTGAAAACAGAAGAATCACTATCAGTCTGAGTCTGATCTGTGTAGGGAGACACTGTAGACCTTGTGCTAAACACAATAAATAAAACATAAATAAATAAATAAATAAATGTTGAAGAATAATGATATAAGAAGGTCAGGAAAAATTATTAAGGTTTATTGAAAGCAAGCAGATTTGACAATAAAAATATATAATGTAACAACCATTGTTAATTTGGCATTCTCATTTTGAAAGTAGATGCTTTACTTTTTTTGTTTTGTACTTTATAGAAGGATTCACACCGTGTTCAGGGTCTCACTACTAGATCAGACTCGCAGTGATATGCCTGTTTACATCCTGCCTAGAGCAGGGATTACAGGCAGGGGCCACTATGCTCAGTCTCAGTTACCATCTCAGCATGCCCCAGGGCCGGGGCCAGCATGGCAGGCCCAGTGATACAACCCCTACCCCTATGCCTGATTTTAGGCACTTAAATCCACTAAGCTATTTGACTTTACATATTGTTGTATGTTACTCTGTTTCTGTCTTTTTTCTCTCTATCTCTTTGAAATACAATTAAAATGAATTAAAAACAGAAATTAAGTTTCTGTACTGAGAAGATAACTCAGAGGCATAAGCGCCTGCCTGGCAAATGCCAGGCCAAAAGTTTGATCTCCAGTATGCCCCCCAAAATATAATAATAATAATGATTGAGAAAGAGGCAGTAAAGAAATGGAAAAATTGAATACTTAAAATAAAAATGAGTAAATACTGAATGACAATGGTGTAGTGTTACATTTTATGTCTCCAGATATCCCCTGATACTTTCAGGAAGGGCTTATTACAAGCCAGGATCAGACTTGTTTCCCAACCTCTAAACTATGTACAGGAATAATTCTAACAACTTCGATCATAATTTATTTTCTCTTTTCTCTGAGTTGGTACATTTAGAAAAGATATCTCCTGTAAAACTTTAACACATCAAAACTACAACTGCTCTTATTTTTTAATAATTGTTTACAAATTTAAACTTTCATGTCATTAAAATATAACTGCAAATGACCAGTTAGTTTTCATTAACTGACTAAATGGATAAATCCTCTCTGCTTGACTCACTGCCTGTCCAAATGGCTTTCTAGTCTCTCACCACAGCTTTTTCTCCACTCACACAAGTTCAATTTATTAAATCATGTTCGCTCTTAAGATAGAAAACCAGACAAGATAGACGTTATTCTCTGTAAACACCTCGTGCTTTTTATTGCATTTGTTTCATTGTCCAAAATTAATTTTAGTTTCCTCATTCAATCATCAGTACTCAGTGTCATACGTATGTAACTCTTCATCTTGATATATTTCTTATTTTTCTTAATGGAATGCATTACTACACCCAAAGTCTCTTTGGTAATTGAACTCAGGACCTTGAGCTTTGCAGGCAAGCACTTATTCTGCTGAGTTATCTCCTCAGCCCTCTTCTTTTGTTTAAAAAAAAACTAAAATTATTAAGTTCATTTACAATTTATAACATTTCAGTTTAATTATACTCACTCCAATGCCTGACATTTTCTCCTAGTAAGATGCAAATTTTTTGCAGTAATGCATCATGATACTATCTGGTCTAAAGTACAAATCAGTAATATTCTTAGAAACTCAAGTTGTAAATTTTTAAGAAAGATCTTAATATAATTAACATATTGTCAGTTTTAAATTGTGTATATTTTGGTGAGTAAAGAATTGCTTAAGTGAGAAAGAGTTAACTGATTCTTCCCTAACTTAGCTAACATTTATTAATTGCTCTTCAACACATTTAAATGACTATTTTAGACAGGCAATCCTGTGCACTGAGCAGTAAAACAAAAAAGACTAAAGAAACTAGTAAAATACATATACATCTTCAATAAAATAGGCCTTGCAATCTCTACCCCACATCCTCATCAACTCCAGTATGATGTATGTCAAGGACTCCACTTATTCACTATATTACGGTCCTTGAATTTCTGTGATTTAAAAGATTACAGTTTGGGAAGTGGGAAATATCACCATGGCACAAATGCCTGCCTGGGAAGTACAAGATCATGAGTTCAAAAAAAAAAAAAAAAAAGATCGTGAGTTCAAACCCTGGTCCCATACACACACCTTTAAAGTTTTAAGAGAACTTAAAGCATAAGTCTTTCAAGGGCCAGCCAGCCAGTGGACTAAAGCACCATATTTGGTGGAGCACAACTGAAAGGGTTTGATCCCCTGTGTGCCATGCTAGCCTTGCCTGCAGAGCCCACTGGTACCTCAACTGAGACTAGGTGTGGTGGCGTGCACCTGTAATCTAAGCACATTGGGAGGCTGAAAACAGGAGAATCACTACCAGTCCCATCTGTGTAGTGAGATCCTGTCCTAAATACAGAAAAAAAACATGAGTCTTTCATGCTGCATATTTTCTTATAAGTAGCCTTTTTTACCTTTAGAATTCATCTATATGTAAAAGTTGACTTGGTAAAGTTGTGTATTCTCTAATCATTCATTTATATTTCTGTTTCTATTCAAATAGCTACTAAAATATTCATATATATTCTAAAATTAGTAATATCTATAGCATTCACAAGTCCTGAATAAGATCACTTTATAATTTATATGGAAATTTTAGTAAAACTTTACTATTTAGATAAACTTTGATGAGATTGCAAGGTTAGTTATTTTAGGAAATTAAACATGCAGTATAAAAGGTAGCCAAAAATTCAATAATCATATGTTTAAATTATTCACATGTCCAGGATGTAAGGCAGCACTGTGCATGCAGGCCTGGTGCAAAGGCTTTGCTGAGGAGCACCCCATTCAGTGGAAAGTCAGAAAAGGTACATCCTAAAAGAAAGGCAGATGCAGCAGAAAAGAAAAATGCAACCTTAAGACACAAAGCATTCATTTTCACGTCATTAAATACTGTATTAATAGTGGCTTTATAGGAAGTACAACAGTGACTTCTGTCAGGATAGTTTAGACATAGCTTCTCGCTTCAGAAATCTTTGTCCTCAGTTTAGATAACATACTTTACTAAATGTCTTTGTTCTTTTTCCACAGAGAAAAAGGAAAGCAAAACAAAACATGTTTCTTAGAATAGAGGAGACATTCATTTTGTATGTAGAAATAATGCTTTAAATAATTAAATATATATAGTTATAAGTGTTACTTATATCTTTATTAAAAATACAATGATACATATAAGATTTTCTTTGATTCAAAAGGTGACTTTGTTCTATAAAATATTTAAGTAAAATGGAACCTTCACTTTTTCTTACTGTTGATTTAATTTACTGATTCGGTACATAAAGATAGAGGAGCCTTATTAGAGATGGAAGAGCAGATAAGTTATATATTAGCATGTCAGAACACATGAAAATTCTGCTAATATAAATTTAAAGGGAAAGTTCTGGCATTTAAAAATTATTTTTTATTTTGTTTTGTTTTGTTCAAACTTGTCTATTGGTAGACGTAAATATCAGTTGGCACTCAGGTTGGGTAATTAAAATAATTTCATAAAGATGTCGGGCAAAATCATATCGCTTGCATAGATAAAGATATTCTAATAGTTCTATTAGACTGCAGTTTTGATTGATTCAATCCTCAGTACTGTGGGTGGATGTCTAGTTGGAAATAGACTTTGGCCAGCTCCTATAGCAGCAGATGCTCTATTTGCATAAGTAGGATGTTATATGTGGGATTGTTTTTGGCTGCCTCTAGATTTATGATACCATTCACTTTATGCACAGATGGAAGAAAACCTTACAACATGAGAAGAGAATTAATCAATTTCCTTTTAAAAATTGTTATAATTGCTCTGACTTATATTTGCATAGATGTGAATATCATTCCTTCATTCATGAACATATATGAAACAGTAAAACTTCAGCCTTTTTATGATCTCTCACTGTGCTGTTTGCATTTGTTCTTGCTTAGGCACAAAACAGGAACAAATAGGAGTCATTTTGACAGACAAATTAGAGTTCTTTTTTCTTAATTTTGGGACTGGAAATACCTTTACTTCACAAGATTAAAGACAAATAGTCAATGGGTTGTATTTTTATTAAACAGTTTTGATAAGAAATATATATTTCATTGCTAAATAACTGATTTTTTTTTGTAAAAACATTTGTCATTGTGTACTATATAATGTACCACTATATACTTCAGAAGTTTCATGTTTAAATTTTTCTCCCTTTGCCTAATATGATACAAAGTCCTTAGTAGTTACATATTAGTTTTCCCATACAGCTTGATTAGAAATATAAACTATCTGAAGCAATTTGATTTGTACATGCATCATTATAAAGTAAATTTTGTTTCACAGCTTAAATAAAATATTTACACTTCAAAGTTTTACTGTAAAGATATTGTAAAAGCAGTAAATTTTTTTTTAAACCTGGGATCAAGTGAAATGTTTTCTTGAAAAGGAGATTCATAGCTCTTTGAATAGACTATGTAATTGATTTTGATATTTACCTTTTAACATTTAATTCATTAGGCAAAGAATTTAGTCTGGGGCTATGTATGCTCACTTCAGCACAGCCTCATATATGCAAAGCTACTTTTAAACCTTATTATTTTAGTGATGAGATATAATTTCTAATCTTTAAACTTTCCCTTATTCCATACTTGCGGCATATAATGACAACATTCTCTATAGAGAAATGGTATGTGGGCACCAAAAGCTTCATTCTTTCACTTACTCCTCCACCTCTGGGTACGCTTACTAATATGAAGATGCTGCAAGTATGTGTACAGACATTAGTGTATACTGTGTGTAATAATTGCCGACTTTAGAATTAATTTTCTCTTCCTCAAACTCTTCAGAGAAATACCTAGTACTAGTAATATAGTGGGAAGGAAACTATGGAGACAAGGCGTGGTAGTTGATATGTGTCAAGAAGGAAATCTCAGGCTTTATCTTGTGCTTCTATAAATATTTTAGCAGAAGGGTTAAATGATGAAAAACATGTAAGAAAGGTTACTCTGATGGAGAATTCTAGGTGGGATGGAGAATTTTAGGTGGGCAATACTTAAGTAAGTAAAGGTAAGAGTCAGGAATTATTGCCTTTATTTAGAAAATGACTATGGAGTTTTGCATAAATCAAGTAACCACCAGTGTTGGAAACAGTGGCATAACATAAGATATACTCATGAAGGTATATCAAAGGTTTTTGTTGTTATTCCTTTCTTTCAATCAGTTTAAAATAATGAGCTGTTAATGTATTTGCTATGGGTGTTGGGATCAGTAGTATAGTTCTGTGTCAACATGTGTAAAGCCCTGAAACAAACAGAACTAAAACAAAATATGGCACCACTATCTGATTTTAAAATTTCAAAATATAAACCATTGAAAGAAATGGAAATAGTGATAAAGACAGTGTACTATCAAAAAGTCATAGATATGCAAATATATAGAAAAGTATTGATATACAAAGAAGGTTGAAAACATACTGATGAAAGTAGTTGAATTGTAATGTAAATTTTATTATATTTGGAGTTAAGGAAAGGAATGCTCCTTCAGACATATTTATTGGAAAAGCTTAAGTGCAGTTCTCTGCTTTTTGCTTATGTTTTTACAGAAGATTTTGTTACATCTAAGGCTCTTCTGAGGTTCCTTATATCTGTGGAGGACAGCTCACTGACATATATTTCATCACAAGCAACAATCCTTGCTAGAGTTTTCATCTTTGTTTGAGGAGGAAACATTTAGCTGTAAGATAAAATACTCTAAAAGTTCATTGTCGGATATATATTGAACCGTGACCCCTGTGGTTGCCTAAGCTTTCCCAAGCAGGTGCTTTAAACTGCTGAGCTATCTTGCTGGCCCCATTGTCTGTTAAAGAAACATCTGAAATGAATAATGATATGTGCAATTTCTGGACTTTTAAAATCTCTGTGATAATCATGTTTTATTATTTTCATGACCATTTCATAAATACTTTTTTTCCATAGATAAACACAAAACATTTTAAGAATGCAATTTAAGGAATAAAAACATTTCCATGAGGCAACTTGGGTCCATTTTGTGGCAGGAAAACACAACAGAGAGGACATGTGTGATTAATGGTAGAGATTAACATGTTGGGTTGGAAGCCCAAGTCTATGCGGTGGACCTCCCAGTTAGCACCAGCTCCTCATCCCCATGTTCCCACAGGCTCTCCCACTGAGCCAGCTGTGCATCAGGGCCTGCGCTGTGGGAGGGGAACTCCCAAAATAGGAGTTCTTGAGGTCACAGCAGGGCGACTGGAACATCTGCTCAACCTCCCTTGTAGAGAGACAAGAAGATTTCACGTAAAACAAATGTTTGGGGAATTGCTGAGCTTATGACTCTGGAATGCAAGTGCATTCAGGGGGATGAGAAGTAAAAAGATCTTAACCATTCCAAATTATTTAGAGGGTCTCCATCTTGGTGTGGACACTGTTTCTGGTCTCTAGGACTATTATGTGTGAATTCTCTCACTGCTGTTGGCTAATAAGCCTCAGAAGATATAGAAACAGGAGAAATCCAGGGAAAATTATCTCCAAATGCTGACCAAAGTTCACCTTTTTATTTGTTTAAGTGTTATTGTGATTTATTACAAGTATTTTGAAAAAATTATAAAAAGCTCCCATATAGCCATTCCTTTTCTTTCTCTAATCTCAGTGTTTTGTCATATTTTGCATATGTTTCATTCTTTATGGAGGCAGAATACTAGCTCTCAAAACATTATATGTTATTTTAAATGGGAAAAGAAACTTTGTATAGATATGATTAGGTAAAATATCTACCAATCAGTTTATTTTCAACTTTTTTTTTGTGGGGGGCGGTACTCAGGACCTTGGATTTGCCAGGAAGATGCTTACACCGTTGAGCTAAATCACTGGCCCCTATCTTGAATAATCCTAACATTAAAAAGAGTTGATAAAAAGTTCTTGTAAGAAAGAGAAAGAAAGCTGGGCGCAGTGGTTCATACCTGCAGTGCCTGTATTCGGGGACGCTGAGACAGAATAGAACGTGTGAATCTAGTCTGAGAAATTTAGAAATTTAGTAGAACACTATCTTTAAAGAAAGAAGGAAGGAAGGAAGGAAGGAAGGAAGGAAGGAAGGGAGGGAGGGAGGAAGGGAAGAAGGAAAGCAAATGGAAGATGCTATCCTTCTATCTTTAAGGGTGGAGAGAACATGAGACAATGAATGTAGTTAGATTCTAGAAGCTAGAGGACACTAGGTAACAGATTGTTCCCTAGAGTGTCTAGAGAGAGTATAGACTGACATCTTAATTTCAGTACAGGAAAATGAATTTAAAATTTCTAGCTGCCAGAACTTTAAAATTACAAATCAGTGCTGTTTTAAGCATCCAACGTCGTATACAATTGAGACAGCAGCAGTGGAATACATGTCATCACTAAGAAAACAAGTTAAAATTCAAAGCCTATATGTTCCCTTACTGAACATACCTTTTCTTGATTTTTTTTTTTTTTGTATTTTTTTAATGTATTTGGCTGTTGCAGGGCCTCACTATGCAGCTCAGACTTGTGGTGATCCTCCTGCCTTCAGCCTCCTCACGGCTGCGATTACAGTATACACCACTAAGCCTGGACTCCGTGGTCAGTTCAGCATGCCCTGGGGGTGGGGCTGGCATAGCATTTGGTGCCAGGAAGGTCTGCCATCCCTGCACCTGTCTAAGCTTGCATAAGCAGCCGCTTTAGTTCACTGAGTTATCTTGCTGGCCCCTTTTCCTTGCATTTTTTTCTGGTATTTTGTTAATATTTCCAGATTATCAGTTAGTAATCTGAATCATATATTTTATCCTTATTCTTCTTTAAAATGCTTATGCTGAAAGTTTAAATTTTACAGAAATAAGGTTATAGGTATATTTGAAACATACATGTTTAGATTTTTCCTGTTGTGAGTTAAATACTTTGTAACTAGGACAGTATTTTGTGTGCTTCGGAGTTCATTCATTATTTTGAGATAAATAATAATGAATTTTCACTTATAAATACAGCCTTTAGCCCCAACATGGGATAAGAACATTACATAAATGGTACCTGGACAACCTACACTCATTCCAGTTACATTTTGCTCTATGATAGTCACTCATGAGTTCTCCTTTTATGTCTGTGAACTTTATCTGTATTGTTTCATACAGTAGGACTTTCTTCATTTCTATTGATACGTAACATCTACTAGTATACATATAGCATAGTGCATGCGTATACTTTACATGTATGTTTTTTTGGTTCATTATGCTGTTGTTAGGGATAGTTTTTTTTTAAGAATATCTTATATGTGACTTCTGGTGTTTACATTTATACATTTTATCATAAATTTACTAAAATAATGTTGTCATAAAATGTGAACACTTATAGCTAGGGAAAATGATTTCCTAAAGTGTTTGTGCCAATATTTTTCCATTCACTGTGTATTAGAATTCCATAAATACCATATTATAGGTGAAACTCAGTTTTTTTAAAATCATATTAATGCCTACTATAGAGGTAGATTACCACAATGTGTTTCTGGTAGGCAGTTCCATTAATTGATGTATTTTCACATATTTGTTTTACATTTCATAATACTCCTGGAGTCAATTTCTCTTCAATTTTTTAATCAAATTGCCTTTCTTTTTCATACTGACATAAATAATGTTTTATAGCTTCTATATAAACTCTTCTCTCACTTGCCTTTTCATTTTCTGAATATTCTCTTTGGGTTGTCAAAGTCATATTGTGTTCTACCAGTGTTTTGTTTTAATGGTTGCTATTGGTCCTAGTTTGTTCAAGAAGCCTGTTTATGAAAATGTCGTAAAATCACTTTTTGTTTTCTTTTGCCGACATTATTTTAACTTTCCCATTGTCTGCAAAACATCTGGAATTACTTTTATGCACGGTGTGTGGTAGTGCACTGATTACATTTTTAAATGTACTTCTAACGTTATTTTAGATTTACAGAAGTATTTTGACTTTAGCACAGCTCTAGCATACCTCACGCACACTGCTCCTGGCATCAATGAGCGAATTACTAAGACTAACAATTGTAGGTCTACTTGTGATATCTTTTGAACCAGTATTAATCCACTTTTTCAGCTAGTGCCAGTATTTTATTTAGATTTACTGAGACCTTACCTTATCTTCTCTTTGCTTGTAATCTCCTACATACATTACATTAATAACCATATCTCCTTAGGCTGTCTCTGCTTTTTATGAATTCTCAGACTCTTATTTTGATTACCTTAGAAGTTTTAGGAATAATAAAAAGAAATGTACAGTGCAAAACAGAAATTACCAATCCGATGTTTTCTAGACTGATGCTTCACTAGTGATTAGACTGAGGTAACATAGCTATCTTGAGAAGGAAGACAACAAGGCTAAATAAAACATTATTCTCAAATCATATCTGTGCTAGATAATATCTTGATAGTAACATTGACTTCTAGGTTTGAAGTGATGTTTGTAAGATTATCCACTATAATAATATTCAGTTTTCTCTGATATTCTGGATCCATTAGAAGAACATTGCTATGTGCATCCCACATTTAAGGACTGGAAATATATGTACCATCTCTTAAGAAAAGGTCAATTATTTGGCATTTTCCGTGCAATACATTAATCTATTTTATCCATTTATATAGCCCTTCACTCATTCCTATCATTATAAATTCATGACTAATATTTGGGGTACTTGAAATTATAAATATTTTGCTCTCTAGAGTTTTCAGTTTGTTCTTTTTTATGTTGCTGTATATAGTTGAAATTCTGAGATAAGGGTGTATATGTCGGGGGCCATTTCTTGTCTTTCCTTTTTATTTTAATTGCTAACACTACTAGATGCTGTAGTTTTATCTTGTAATTTTCTGATACAGTGCCAGGATCAGCATTTTGCCCAAGGTGTCCTGATTCGCTTACTGGTTAAATGTTTTAGGAGTCAAGAACTCTCAGCAAGTTGTTTTTATTGTCATTAAGTAATACTCCCTCTACTTTTCCTCAGCTGACAGAGGAAAATATAAATAATTGGTAACTAACTTGTGTATGTACATGTGTCTAAACATATTTCTATATCAATCTATATCTATACTTAATCAAACCTGAGTTTATATGATGTCTTCAAATTTAATCAGTTGTCACCTTATAAATCTTGCCTCCTCTTATTGCCTATGTGTAACCTCTCAGTACAACTATGAGAAATGTGACTTGGAATATTTTCTATCTGCTTGCAATACTGGCTAGATGCAGTACGTATAGAGTGGTTTCTGAGGAACTGAAGCATGCTCCAAGAAAGCTTTCTTAACTGACATGCTGCAGCTCTGTGAAGTTCCTTTTGCTTTCATATACACACATTCCAGTCGCTACTTCCACCAGCACCTTACTACCACCTAACCTTCCATTTATGGCATCTTTAAACTCTCTTATTATTTTCATATCATTTTGGGACACCTGACTACTGGAATGATTGTGTACACACATTAAGGTTTACTGTTGTGAGATATAATTCCATGCAAGTAGAGAAGTAGTAAATATTTTATATTTATCATCATGTGAGAGAGGGAATGATTTTGTGATTGTGTCAGTTCTCCAGTTTTCAGTTATTTCATGTCTTTGGATCTGTAGCACTATGTAATGTGCTTATCCTTTGTATAATTTTGCCTTAAATGTGAACTTCTTGGCATCAGGCAGCACACATTCCTTCCACACTTGCCTCTTTCCTTCACGATGTGCAAAATAACGATATCTGGTAGGCTGCTTACCAGCGCACATGTGGTCATTAGCAGTTATGCGTGTGTGTTGGCAGAGGCTGCTCTACTTAAATATCTAGTTTTCCTAACGTGTTTTTGCAGAACGTGAATAAATACAAGCTAACCTCCATCATGTTTGAACACTGTTCTTAATGAAAGGTTGGTAATGGTTGATGTTATCCAAATGAGAACTAAAACTGTGGCATGATTTTATGTCAGCGCAAATTTAATTTTAAGATGTACTTTAAGCCATACCCAAACCATCTGGGGAGAAGTTCCTTCAGGGAAAATAAAGAAAACTCTGCATCGTGATTCTATTTGCTACCATTAGGAGACATTGCAGACTTGTTAATCACATCTGTTCTTCAACATTTTCGGGCCATATGTTCATGCAGATGAAGCATTAGCATTCATTGATAGCACAATTTCATTAATAGCTATCACTCTTTTCACAGATAAAATATTTTTCAGTGAAGATTTTTTTTTCAAGTACTAGCCTCCCTCATTCTTATTTTACTGATTCACCCTAATTTACCCTAATCCTGATTTCCCTATTTTAATTTTTGGTGTTGTTCTCTGAAGTTTCATTTAGTATGAACAAAAGAATTATCGTGTATCTTCATGTTCTTCAGGAAATCCAACCCTAGTTTCCCTGTTTTAGCAGATTTCTTTATGTTTCTTAACAATGTCCATTTATTGCATTTTGTCTTATTCCATCTTTTATGCTCTTCTTAAAAATGCTCTTTTATCTCCATATAGAACCATATATATAATATATATATATATATATATATATATATATATATATATATATATATATATATATATATTTTATTTATTTTTTTTTTTTTGAGTTTACTTGTCCTCATCCCAGGGTCTTTTTCCAAGATCAATGTCTTTGTCTCCTTTTTATCTCTAACAAAACTCTCTCTCTCACTCTCTCTCTCTCTCTCTCTCTCTCTCTCTCTCTCTCTCTCTCTCTCTTTCTCTCAGACCTGGTAGAAAACATTTTGATCTGATTGAATAATACACTTATAATTCAAAACATGTTACATTTTCAAAGAATTGACATATTAGCATGTTAGGCAAGCATAGGAACTGAAGTTTGATCCCCTGCACCACATGCCATGCCAGCCCTGCCCCAGGGTGGACTGAGCCAGCAGGGGTCCAGGTGTAGTGGAACCGGACTATTATTGGGAGCCAAAGTAAGCTAGAAAATTGATCAAATGTGTGTAGGTAGTACCAGGCCTCAGTGCTTAAAGCAAAAAAGCTACCTCACTCCTGAGATAAGCATCCTGTCTGGTTAAGGTCAGATATTAGGCATTAGGCAACCTTCTGTCCTTCTGTCGTGTGTTACAAACTTTGCAGTAGTGTAAATAAAGCATCGTTTTGTTGTGCATCGGGTGAGTCCATCAGGCAGACTACCAACCACCTGACCCGGCTTTTGTCTTCTTTTCTATCTTTCTTATTCCTATCACAGCGTCTTCCCCCGGAGGAACATTTTCAGTAAGACCAATGGATACCTACAGCCCGTAATCTCAGAACTGGAGAGGCTGAAGGTATCAGGGTCACCATGATGCTGAGCTGTGTAGTGAGATCCTGTACTTATCAAAATACATTAAAAATCAATCAATAAATAAAATAAAAGTAGATTTAATTCAATGGAATGGAAGGAATGTAATGGAAGAAATAGTATGTAGTGCTTGATATTTTGGATATATAAATATGGTATAGTTTGTGATCAGAGGACAGTTTATTTATTACATGAACTTTATGTCTTTCAAATAACTTCACAAAATCTATAATATATCTCTGTGTTCTCATTCACCAAATATCACTGGAAACATAATTGTAGAAATAATTATTAAGATGGTAAGTATGATAACAATTGTAAAATATTGCTTTAAACATTAGAGACCATACTCCATAAAGAACTGTGACATCTCAATAACAGAGAGTAGGTGAAACTTCATAGCATTTAGGTGTGTTAGGTGAAGTAACAAGATCATTAAGTGCCTGAATTCACTGAGTAATTACATTTGCCTGTGCGAAGTTCTCTGTATGAGAGCTGATACAATTCTATTAAAGTTTTCATGGTGTACATTGGCTAGTTCTGACTGCATTTCTTCAGATACAGAGAATTTTTCCATGAAAGGTGATCTAAGCAACATATCTAGGTGTCTAGGAGAAGAAATTATTAGAATAAAATTATAATATTTCTTTTGACGTTTTTTTTCTGGGAGGAGAGAGTTGGAATTATCTAATTCAGATTGGAGAGAAAATTTTAGCGTCCCTACATCAATAACTATTACTTAACAGTTCCCTGTTAAATTTTTAATGGCATTAGCAGTTTTATAAAATTTAGATGTACCCCCCCAAACACCATTATTTATAGATCATTGCTGACAATTAAGTAATTATCCTAGATAATATTCTACAAACTTTCCCCTAATTTGTGGACTGGAATGTGGACATCGTTTCAGAAAATAATTATTTCAGTATTAGTCATCATCAGAAAACTTATCCTTTTTTTTTTTTTTTTTTGGTCTTTTTGAGGCAGGGTCTTGTTATGCAGTTCAGGCTGACCTTGAGCTCACTTTTGTAGCCCAGGTTGGTCTCGAACTTGCACTGATCCATCTGCCTCAGCCTCCTGAGTGCTGGGATTACAGGCATGCACCACCACTCCTGGCTAGAAAATTTATTTTTTTCTTTGTTCAACATCCACTTACTGTAAGCAGATGAAAAGAGCTTGAAAGAGTACACCCACTAATTAGTTCCTCTGGCTACCAATGAGGAAGCACAAAGCTATCTCTTTGAAACTTGTTTTTAGTCCCATCTATCTTAATAGCTAACATAACGCTGTGAAGGAGTGATTGGAAAGGCCTTAAGGATTGCTACAGTTGAGATCTGAACTGTCACCCCATAATTCATGAAATCTGAAATGGAGCTTTTTGTTCATCATGGGATCACACAAGCCCTGTACTGAATGAATTCACTGATGAGTTCTTGGCTAAATGTGCTGTTAGGAGATGGGGTCTGGTTAAATGCGGGTCACTGGGGGTCTGACCTGGACATTTTTATTCTTTCCTCACATCTTCCCCTCTTTGTCTGCTTTCCTGGCAACCATGAACAACCTTGCCCTTCTAACATTCGATTTCTCACTTGGTCTCATTACCAGTGGAATTAATTCCCTGGGAACTGGGAGTCAAGTAAGTCACTCCTCCTTTAAATTGTGACATGAGTTCTTTTGTCCTAGTGATAAAAAAATGAACTAATACCAAAAACTGGTACTAGGAAAGGGGCACTTGAGTACCTGCATGTGATCTTGTGATTTAGGAGCCTTTGGATCTAGTCCATAGGAAGAGTTTAAAAATATTTAGCGATGCTGGCTAGAGAAATCTTAGAGAGCTATATGCAGAAGCTGGCCAAGTAGTTCAATGGATTAAAGTACCTGCAAGCAGGTGCAGGGGCCAGAGGTTCGATCCCCAGGCCTACCTTGCTGGCCCCACCCCTTGGGCACACTGCGACAGCAAATGAGACAAAGTGTCGTGCTGTGCACCGGTAATCCCAGTTCTTGGGAGGCTGTAAACAGGCAAATTACTACAAGTTGGATCAGTAGTAAAATCAGAATACCCTGTAGACTCTTGCTCCCCCACCCCCCAAAAAAAGAATGCTGTATGCACAAACTGATGAACATACTGGTGGAAGGTCACAAGACCTGAATGCTAACAGAAAAGCAGTCAGTAAAGGCTAAACTCATGAAACTTCAGCTTCAAAGAGGCAATGCATATTGTCTACACATTGCCCATATTTGCAGGTTAAATGAATATGAATCTAAAGGTGGTAGACTAATCTTGTGTAGGACATGTTGAGAAAGCCCACTGTGTGACATGGATATCACACAGAATCTACTTGAACTCAGTTCCTTTTGCTTGCGAGGCAAGCGCTTTTTCTACTGAGCTATCTCCCCAGCCCCACACTAAACAATTTTCGACAGATGCACAATGCAAATCAGGAGCAAATATCTGAATGATATAAAAATTATTTGCCTTGGTTAGAAAAGGAATGTCTGTAGAATTTATGAGAATATTGTAATTGGGAGAAACAACAGAGCCAACAAAAGGAAATAAATGTGTCATACCTAGATAATAACAATGACACTCTGACGTCCTCTCAGGAATTCTGCAAAGATCATATGTCACAATCTCAAATAATGGGAAAAGGAAAACTCTTTTGAAATACTTTGGTATGGAAGAGGTTCCCAAGAGACTACACTTGTACCTGAGAGTCTGATAATCATATTGCCAGGCTCAGCCATCCAGAAACAGAAAAATCCCTGAATCCATGTTTCATGAAGTCCAATTTACTATTCAGGCTGGCAGACCTTGGCATCATCCGTGTGGTACTGGATTTTCAAACTCAGGGAAAGAAAGAGTAATGGGGTAATAGTCTTCATATTGATTTCATTGAGAAGAAATGGGAGATCAGGCCACAATGTATGACAGAATCATAGTCCCTTCTGGGAGGACATGAAAGAGTGATGGATAAAGAGAAGAAGCAGGAGAAATCCTAGGAAGTTGGAGATACCAAAATCATGGACCATGGACCACTAGCGGACAAAAGCTGAATACAGTGAGTAAAGTCAGTTCCAAAAAAGAGGGAAGGTGGGCTAGAGTCCGCAAGAGCACAGAAGTGGAGCTACTCAAGGCATGCTTAGCTCATGCATCACTGCAAGTTTTCGTGGGTACCGGACATGAATCAGCTTCCCTACTATATTTCATTCTTACATTGGTCCAATTTCTATTTATTGCCCTTGAATATCTTTTAGAATAAAATTGTTTGCTGGGTACTAATATATTTTCACAGTACTAAACTTTCTTTTTGATTTTTTCAGTGTCTCCCAGCTACAGTTTTTCTCAAGCATCAGAGAAGACTCATGAGCTTTTTCTGAAATTTTGGAAGTATTAAGGGTTTGACAATTGTTAGAGATGGGCTAATTGCATTATTTCACAATGACACAGGTATTTCCCTTTTGTATACCATGGGCAAAGTGTTTTTGTTTAAATCTGAAATGACTCCGAGAAGCCATATCTTTGGTGGAGAGACCTGTTTGGAAGGGATTGTTCATTTGTGCATCACCTAGAAGGGTATATTGTATGCTTATCCTCAGTTCCTCTCCTCTTTCTACTTTTTAGTTGCGATGTACTAAGCAGATTTCTTCTGTCACGCCCTTCCAACATGCCATTTCCTCCTTGGAGCCAGACAACTATCGACAAAATTGTCTAAAGATGTGAGCCACAGTAAACCCTCCTTTTTAAAATTGTGACAGATATTTTATTCCACAGACAAGAAAATGACTAGTACTGGGATTCATGTAAAATTCACTCAAAATTTTGTACATGAATTTAGAATACTTTATAAGAATTGTGACCTCAGACTGCATCCAGGAATTATCTGATTGATCCTGGAGGATTAACTTCACTGCATATGAAAGTTCACCACTATTATGATTCGATTTTCATTTATACAGGTAGTATTGCAACTTGGTTTACTTGCTACAAGTTCTTGAAGACATGTGTATATATCCTTTAAGATTATTCTAGGTGTCTAATATTGATTTTAATCCTACTGCTAAGAAGAGTCTAACAGAATGTTTTTGAGACACGAAAATTTTGTAAACAAAATCATGTTTATGTACTGATTTGAAAAAATCTGAAACAATGTATGTACGCACTTCTATAAAGTAGATGTAGAAGTTCAGTGGCTTCAGGAAGCTTTCAGTTTATATATTTTATTCTCATAGTACTTACCAAATTAAGTATCTTCCCATTTCCAACTTCATTCTGGTGTGGTAATGTAATTGCTATGCCTTCACAGTGTAATGCATTACTCTCCTAAATTTGGCATAATACATTTAGACACTATCGACACTGGCATCTACTGATTATAGGACTCTAGTCTGGAATTACACAAAAATGTCCTTTATATCAGACACTGGAAAATACTACATAGGAGACCAGAATTCTGGCCTAGTTTTGTTTATTCTAATATAATTTCTACCACATAGACTGCAGGTACAACACACATATATTAATAATTTAAATTATTATTGAATTTTTACTTTGTATGAGAGCATAATGTAAAACTTGTATTACAATGTTGTATCTTTGTAGAAGTACAAGAAAGACTTGTAAGATTATAGAATGCTTAGAAACAAAGAAATAATAGACATTATAGGGCTGGCCAGATAGGTTAGCAGACCAAAGGCAAAGTGCAGCAGCGAGGGTTCAATTCCTAGGATGCATGGTGGCGCTGCCCACAGGGCATGCTGAAATGATGATTGAGACTGGGTATGCTGGTACACACCTATGAATACCAGCACCTGAGAGGCTGAAAACAGAAAAATCACTATGAGTCTGATCTACATAGTGAGACTCTGAACACTCTGTAGGTCCTGTACCAAATAGATAAAAATAACGAAAATAAAAAAGAAACTATTAAAGTTTGTATTAAATATGTGTTATAATTTGATATACATATATGACATAATGTATTGAAGAATTTCTGACTTTTAAGGAAGATGAAAGTCTTCATAAGCTTAATCTATAACGTGTGTTTAATAAGTATGGGTTAATTTTAATATGCATTGCAATTTACCTTATAACAAGATTAAATAGATATGTAAAGACAAGGATATAATCTTTACAAGAGACTATTTAGTTTTATACAACAGACTACTACAATTTGTGAGATTTCTTTTTCTTTTTATTTATTTAGGATAGGATCTACAGGGTCTCACTATATAGATTAGACTCAGTAATTCTATTTTCAGCTTCACAAGTGCTGGAATTATAGGCACTCACCACCTTGCCCAGTCTTACAATGCATGAGATTTCTACAGTGAATTTCCATCATAAAAATAGATTAATAGTTACTGCATTTAAACTTTATGATTTATAGAAAGTAATTCCACTTTGTAATAACTTAAATTACATAGGTACTAAATAAATTAATTTATAGTACATTCATTAATATATATGAAGTGATACTTTGTAATGAATTCATAGATATATTTATTTATTGAATAAAATAATTTTATTGAAGAACAAATAATGTTAAATTTTATAGAGGTACGTCTAATAGTTCCAAGTATATTGCTAGTTGCACATTGTTAATATGAATAATTACAAAAGGAGATAGCAAATTGTAAGAAGAAATCTAGATAGACAACATTCTATTAAAGTGTTGTTAATAATGTACTATGCAAATGTAACTGAATTTGTGTATTTGCTGGTTATTTTTTATTTTTGAATTACCTTCAATTTGTCAAATGTAATATCTAGTTTTTCTCTTGCTTACTAAAAGTGTGAAAATCTTTCAAGCTTTAAATGGATAAAAAAAAAATTTTTACGGTTTCTATATTCTCTAGCAAATGAACACATAAAGTACATACATTCTGATATTTCAAGATTAAATTGATATTTAATTTTATAAAGTTTTTTGATCATTTATTAGATAATCAAATAAATTTTCATAAGTGAAAATGGAAGGGAACTAGTTCTACCAACCTAGGCCATTAAGCCAGATTCATACGTAATACAGAACATGAAGGAGATGTTGCATGTTATCTGTGTAGTTCAAACACAGAGTAATATGTAATAATTTTATGGAATACAATAAATGCAAGTCTTTATCCAGTTAAGATAATTTTATAAAAAATCATACTTTAAGCTAGAATAAAAATTATGTTAAATATTCTAAGATGTGATACTGACAGAGTTCCAAGAACAGTCTTACTATGATGTACATAATCATTTGATATGAATAGATGATAATTAACCAATGAAAGACAAATGAAATGAGAAGAATTTACAAGTGGGTGGAAACACAGAAAACATGGAATCTTTCCTTCTAAAGTGTCAATGTTGTAGAATTGCTGAATATGAGACCTCTGTGCACATTTTTAATTTATTTTTCATTTTAAAGAAGCAAAACTAAAACAACAAAAACAAAGGTAGACACCCAGCAAAATACAACAATAAAAGTGGTATAGAATTTCAAAACGAGAATAGAAAATGGACAATGGTTGTTATAGTATGTACTGTTATCATCAATTTTTTTTTTACTCAGATTGCCAGATATATTTATGTAAGGTTGGGCAGAAAATTAAACTTTAGTTCTTCCTTTTAATAAACTTGAAGTTGTTTTTTCATTTGTTCTTTATTTTAAAATTTTTGATAAAGAGTATAATAATACTTAAGATATTAGAAATGAACACCTTTAAAAGAACAAGATGAAAGCTATTGAACCATGGTTTCTATATCATACATTTCTGTCTTTACTATAGTTGCTCAGACTGTAAGCATTAACATATAGAGCTAGTAATAATTTTAAACATTAACTGCTGCTTAAAAAAACCAAATGAAATTGTAAGTACAATCATCTCAGCCATCCTGTGTATATGCTCATGTGATTTTCAACCTCCCTTATTCCTGTCTTTTCTCCTCATCTCCATTGTTTATTCCCTATGTTCAGTTTCTTTCCATTTTACTACTATATCTCTTGGACCTGCCAATATGATTTGTTCTTCCAAGTTCTTACACCAGGCAGACTTATTATTTTTATTTCTTCTAAAATATTTTTCTAGTGTTCGCTCTTTTTTTAGAAATGTAAAAATACATGCTTTAAAAATTAACTAAATCTTTGTGCTGATTTATGAGGTCAATCATTCAATCATTCATATTTTTAAAAGACATTTAAAATTTTGGTGGGACTGCGTGTCTTTTTTGTTTGCCCATTTCTAGTTGATTTGTTATTGTTTTTCTTTAAATAATGACGATTGAGATGAAATTAGAATAAGAATGCTTGTACTGTTCCCATCTGTATAATAATGCATAATGAATACACAGTCTTCTGCCCTCTTGGCATCAGAGAGTCTTTCCATTGGTATGCTCCAGTGCCCAATTTCCTGCCAGTGCTCCTGCATCTATCTGTAAGCTTTTTCAGTGGTATGATGTAGAAGACATTCCCAAGTACACAGCCAGGATCAGAGGTTGAAGCTGTTCTTTGTCATTCACCTGGATTTTAGTTCAAGGTAAGTGTCTTAAGCAGAACTTTGCCAAAGGAGAATCACTTAGAGAGAAAACATTCCCTCCCGCTTTCACAGAGAGCAAACTGTTCAAGCAGTGGCCATCACTTATCCAGATGGCTGACACTGGCAACAGTTCTACAAAGTATTGTACATGGTTTCAAAGTAAATCCTGAGTGGATTTGACTGACCTTGAGAGATACAAAAATTACATGTTTTGTTATACAGGTCTTGCTTTAACTTGCCCTTAACCACCCAGCAGAAAAGTTTAACCACGAGGTATAAAACAGAAAGCTAGATTAGAATGCTGAGCTGTAAAAGGTGTTAAATCAACAGCTTCTAACATTGCCAGTTTTACCAATAACCCACTGTGATTATCAAACATTGGATTATGTATACAAGTACTTTCTCTTAGTTCAATGAGAAGAAATTTGATTATACCAATAATAATTTGTAAAATTGAAGCACCTACATCCTGGGCTCTGTATAACTAATAGGAGGACAACAATATGCATTGAATCAAATATTGAAATGTACTACTAATGTGCTTTTTTTAACTCTAACATTGTTGTACATTGTTTTTTTTTCTTATTAAAAGTAATAAAAAAGGAGAACTTTTGCATGTAGCCTGAGAAACTCATTCCAGCTTGTCTCACCTGGATTGCTCACAGAGGATGTCATAATAAAATGTCATGTGGCTTCAAAGAAAAAAGAAAGGAGTGGATGATTTACAGGAGCCATCATGTTTCTAGTTGTCTGATAGATGATGTGGAATCTGAGATAGTCTCCAAGGGTTTAGGAAGAAGAGAGGAATATGCCAGCCATTAAGTGTAGTATAAAAAGGACCAATATCTTACTATACCATTAGCACTGATGGAATCAGAACAGTTTGCAGTAGGTTAGAACAAAGGATAACATCAGACATATTGGCTCAACAGTCATAGCTTTAAAATATTGAGAGGAGGCATAAAACAGGAGACTCCTCAGAAGGAAAGAAGGAAGAAGAGTGGAGCAAGCCTCAGACTTCTTCTCAGTTGTACCTCGATGGACCAGTAGAGGGATAGGATGTTAAAATCTTCTACAGAAGAAAAAAATAAAAAGGAAAAGAAAGACCATAAAGAGTAAGAAGAGAAGGTGATGGGGGAGGGAGAGGAGGGAAAACCAACACATTTCTCTTACTTGAATCTTATGAACAAACTCAGGAAAGAGATATTCATAAGGAGTTTGAAAATTCCAGAATCATCAGGCAGGTTGATGGATAAGTAGCTTTACTTAACCAAGAAAATCTGTAAAGACAAATAGATGTGTATGATGTGATAAGCATATCATTGCTACACACATGATAGCAATAAAAGCAACAAAAGTATAAAGAGTCATGAAAACATGATACAACCACGGAATCAAATCTTTAGAATTACAATATAAAAACGAATACACATGAATTACATAACAAAAATTTCAAAACAAATGTTTCAAACAGTCTTAGTAAATTATGAAATAACACCAAAAGCTGAATAAAATCAGATAAACAGCACATTAATAAAATGAGAACATAAAAAAAAATTATGAAAAGAACCAAAGAGAACCTCTGCAACTGAAGCACACAGTAAATAAGCAAAGGATTCACTAGGTTCAGGTTAAAGCAATAAGAGGGTTAATCAAACAAATCAAAGAATCCTGCCTCTAATCTTAGTGTTTGCAAAGAGGTCATTTAAAGTATTCCAATCAGGGAAATAATACTAAAAGTACCAAAAAATTACAAAAACCTAAAAGATTTACAGGTAATCACTGAGAAATCAAGTTTCATATTATGAAAAGAACAGGATAAAAAAAAAAGAAATATCTAAAAGCTTATTTAATAAAGTAACTGCAGTTAAGAACATGTTATCAAGATACTTTCATTTTCTTGGAAATGTCTTAGGTTTATCTCTCTTTATGGCTAAATAATACTTCATTGAATTAAAAAAACTCATTTTTTATTCCACTCTTCATTTGATGGGTATTTTTATAGATTCCAAGATTTAACTATTACAAACTGTGATTCCATAATACAATACATATAATCACTGTAATTTAGTACTTTCGATTCTTCCAGGAAGATGCCCAGAAGGGAAATGATTAGATTCGATGAGATATCTAGTTCTAGCATTTTGAGAAATCTCTACTCCGATTCCCATAATCGTTTCACCACTCTATGCTCCTACAAATACCACAGAAAGGTTTCTTTCCTCACAGTGCCCCTCCAGCATTTGTGGTTGGTTGATGTATTGATAATAGCCATTCTTTCCAGATAAGATGGAATCACAGTGATATCTTAATTTGCATCCCTCAGTTGAGCAGTGATGTTGAACATGTTTTTATATATTTGTTTGACATTTGTATTTCTTCTGCTGTTAAATGTATATTCAACTCAAATGCCCATTTTGAGAAAGTAAAAGGGTAAATAAGGACTAAAATGTATCACAGGTATGGGGAGCATGAAAGAAAGTATCCAAACAAAAAAGGGCACAAAGGATGGGGGAGGAGGAAAAGACAAAGGAGAAATAAAAAATAAAAGAATAAAAGAAAGAAAATGGAAATAAAGCTTTATAAATAAAGATAGGAAAATCAGTTGAAGGGAAGAGAGAGGATTAGGGAAAATAATCAAGAAATATGTACAGGTACAAACTTCCTCTAATGAATGCGATCTATATCTATGTCTATATCTATGCCTAATATGTATCTATCTATATATCTATATCTAGATATATCTATAGATTGTGAGAAAAAAATTAATTTAAAACTAACATCAAAATAGCTGGGTGTGGTAGTGCACCCTGTAATCCCAGCACTTGAGAGGCTGAGGCAGGAGGATCGCTGCTAGTTCGAGACCAGCCTGGGCTACAAAAGTGACCTCAAGGCCAGCTTGAACTGCATAGTGTGATACCCTGTCTCAAAAAGCCAAAAAAATATTAATAAATAAAATAAAATAAAATAGAACTAACAGCAAAATTCACATATTTCGGGAGGAAAACAGACATCTATATGCATGAAGGCCAAAGAAGACAAATAGGATGCACCCTAAAAGATCACATTAGATTTCATTTTGCCTTAAAAGGCAAAAACACATGAATATCTTTAAACAGGTTTACACGAGGTGTTGTCCTGAACTCTAGACCTCTGGCTGGACTTGTAGGAGGCATCGCAATGAGCTGTACATCTTCAGCTGCACTCATGTGGGGTATTGCCATGGGATCCAGGCACTCAGCTACATTCTTTGGATCTCTAGTATATGCACAGATATCCTACACTGTTTTGCATTTGACTATTTAGTTTTATCATTACAAAATAATTCATTAAATTACATGTTATATTAAATTATTTCCTTTGTAAATCTTGGCTACAACACATACTAAAACAGCTTTTGTGTCCATAATTACTCTACAGTGAAAATAACTTTAAAGACAAAGATAGGAAAAGAAATAAAAATCAGAACCACAACATTCGCAAATGTTAAGGTTTGTGTGTAGTTGTCCCCCGAAAGCCTAATGCAACCAAGGGGCAGGGACTTCTAGAGTTTAGGACATGACTCATGATCCACTGAATTATTTGTCTTATTATTGCTATGGTTTATGTCTAGTTGTTCCCCAAAGCCTCATACACTCATGGAGCAGGGACTTCCAGAGTTTGAGACTTGATCCATGATCCACTGGGATTATATATTTTAGTACTCATGAGATTATGGTCTGAGTGCTGCTGGGATTTTAGGTGTGGTCTGAGGTGGATAGGTTGAGGCAGGGAGCCTAAATGTAATATAAGAGAGACAGAGAGACAGACTCTCTCAGGTGCTCTGTTGCCCTAGTTGATCAGTTGCCCTCTCTTGCCTCTGTTGCAATTGTTCTACTGCCATGAACTGCTGCTACTCTCTACTATGTACCAAGCTGCCTTGGAGCTAGCCAAGTATGGACTGAAACCCCCAGTAACTATGAGCTAAATAAACCTTTCCTTCCTTCACTTTGGGTGTTGAGTATTTGTCTCAGAAATGAGAGAAGAGTAACTAAGACAGCAGGTAATGGAGCTACCACAAAATAGCCATCAAAAAGAGTCTGCAAAGCACAGAGAAAGGCAGGAATATAAAATACCAGAGTAAGTGGCTCTTTCACCAGTATGATAAAATGCGGAGACAAAGAATAGCTCCTCCTAAGACCTCTAATTTAATATTTACAACACACACATATACATGCATAAATATATACAGATATTCTGACTTCAGCTTCACTATATTATTACATCAGATATGCACATATCCTACTTATGCAATCGCTAACTGCTGAGCTACTTATTTTACGGCTTCCCTCACCTACACAAAGTTATCTGTGAGAAAATGGCAGGTAGACACTAGTAAACTGGGCGTGATGCTACACACCTCTAAGCTCAGTATTTGCCAGACAGACCTAGGATAACTGTTGTGAGTTCTGGTGAGGCCAAGTCATAGTGAATTCAAGGATATTCTCCTTTTGCAGAACAAGACTGTCTCAAAATTAGATAACTCAGTGGATTAAAGCATCTGCTTAGGCAGATAGGCAAACACAAGGACCAGGGTTCGATTCCAGCATGCCATACCAGCCCTACTCCTACGGCATACTGAGATGGTGATTGAGACTGGGTTTGGTGGCATGTGCCTGTAATCCCAGCACCTGGGAGGCTGAAAACAGGAGAACCACTAAGAGTCCAATCTGTACACTGAGATCCTGTAGACCTTGTGCTAAATACATAGAAAAGATATATATAAGTAGATAGATAGACAGACACACAGACAGAGGAAGAATACTCTAATATTTAATGGGTATAAAATTAATTTTTAATTTTTTATGCAAAACCTGAAAGATTTTGAATGTTAAAAATAACTATAGTGCTTAAATACATTAATGAATACAAAATATAAATAGATGCAACAATAGTAATATAAAACTTTTGGTATAATTAGAAATGATAAATCCTATTTATAATTACCTTTAACATATGTAAATTAGTCTTCTTGATGAAAATATATGAATCATCAAATAAAAGAAAAGATTCAAACATATATTATTTACAAAAGATTCATTTAAGATTTAAAGATGAAAGGGAATTGAAAGATGTTCCATGCTAGTAGTAAACCCCAAAAGCAGTGCTGAGAAAGGAACCATCTTTCCTAGAAGACAAAAATATCATTATTGGGGATGAGGAGATATCTCTGTGGCACAAGTGCCTACCTGGCAAGTGCAAGGTCATGAGTTTGGACCCCCAGGTCCTGAAAAAAAAAACAAAAACAAAACTATATATATATATATATATATATATATATATATATATATATATATACTTAATTGTACAAAATAATAAAAATATTGGAAGTAGAAAGGGACAAAAGATAGAAAAGTTAAAAATTCTTTTTTTTTTTTTTTTTTTACAGTAGATAGATAATCTAAGTTAAAAATCAACAAGGAACAGCAAATATCACAAAGAAACAGAGAAGGAAATAAGAGCCATACAGAGAAAAGCACGACGATTATATTATTGTCAAGGTTGGATGAAATGTTAGTCCACAAAAGAAATCTTAGCGAACTAAAGAGAAGCAAAATCACCCCCAATATTTTCCACAAAACAATACAAAGTATAAATCAGCAACAAAGGGAAAACTTAAAAAGTTACATATGTGGAACTTTAATAACACATGTTTGTACAGCCTGTGTGTTAAAAACAAATTTAAAAAACTAATTTAAAAAATATCTTCTGTCCAATTGAAATGGAAACACATATGCTATCATTTATAGATTGCAGGAAATGCAGAGGGAAATTTTTGGTAATAATATCTGGAGTTTAAAAAAAATCCAACAATGACAATTTACAAATTCTCAACCACCTTGCCCTATCCTTAAGAATGCAGGAGAAAAGAAAATAAAAGTAAAAAACCTTAAACTAAAGTTTGTTGAAGGAAAGAAACTGACAAATCTTTAATTAGATTTGAATAAAAGACCTAGACAAAAAAAAAAAAAAAAGAAATCAAAAAGGATACATCTAATATTATACATATCATAAATAAATACAAGGTAGCATGAAATGGCATGATCAACTTTGTGTCCACATGCATAGGCTGAGTTACATAACTTAGCAGAATCATAAATTCTTAAAAGTATAATTTACCAAGACTGAATCATAATGAATTAGAAAATATTAACATGTTCGCAATTTGCAAAGATGTCTACAAATTCAGTATAATCTAGTTTTTGTTTTTGCTTTTCACTTATTTATTTTTTGGTTGAAGGCTTCACTGCAGTCTGAACTCAGAGTCATCCTCCTGTTTTCTGCCTCCCTAGAGCTGGGTTTACAGATGTGCACCACCACACCTGGATTTTAATGCAATCTGTACCAAAATCCAAGCGACAGTTCTACAGAAAAACATTCAAAGAAATCTAAAAATTCATAGGAATTACAGAAAAACCTGGCTCTCAAAACCAATACTGAAACAGAAATAACACCTGGAGAAATACATATCTTTATGTAGGAGAAAGATAATCTATTTGTAACTTGCATAAATGTATAGAAGTCTTTATTGCATATGAATAACACTCAAAACTCCATTATAAGGTATTAGCTAGTAAATGTATAATACAACAAGAATTCTCAAAAATCGATGAAGACACTGCAATGTGCTACTTGAGAAAATAATACTTTGTTTAAACTTAAATATAACCACTGAGCATGCAATGGGGTCATTCCTTATATAGTTATTAACCCAAAAGAAAAGAAAGCATATTCTATGCAAAGACTTACATGTACCATAGCCATTTTAGTTAGAGTAGCCCAAATCTACAAACCATGAAAAATAAAGAGTGTGCAAACCAATTATGGTGAGCTCTTGCAATGAATTATTCTTTAGCAGTAAACTACAGTGGCCAACAAAGGTAGACAATATTAAATAAATGTAGATTTTGAGGTTATAGAAATGAATGGAAATATAATTCGTATGTAAGAAATTTGATTGAATTTTTAATATTTCCTTCAAGAGTAGCAAAATATTTCACATTCTCACAATAGCAGTGAAGTATACTCTTCACTATATGAAAATAAACTCAGAAAACTTGCAACTTTAGGTTTACAAGTTTAGACTTGCTTCAAAAGAAAACCTAAAATTGCAGACACTCATAGGTTAGGATCTTGAATTGCTATTTTCAACTGCATTACTCAAAAATATTTCTTTTATATGGATATATAAATAGTAAAAAAGCAGGGGCTGGAGAGATGGCTCAGCAGTCTAAAGCACCTGCTTAGGCAAGCTTAGTCAACCACAGAGAAAGTGTTTGATCCCTGGTACCGCATGCTGTGCCAGCCCCACTCCACAGCAGGCTCAGCTGGCCATAGTATTAAAAAATGTAATAAACGAGCAAAAAAGATAAATAAATTGTCCTGATCATCTTTCATATACTTGCACACATATATATGAAGTAGCAATTTTTTCCTTTAAATTCTAAAATTAATTTATTAGTTAATTAATTAATTTATTTGGTACAAGGTCTTGCTACTTATCTCAGATTTACAGTGATTCTCCTGTCCCAGCCTCCCAGCACCGGGATTACAGGCATGCACAGTTTTAGACAATGCCTAAGGCAGGGCATACAGTACTCAGAACCAAACCCAGATCCTTCACTTGCCAGGCAGGCCTTACTGCCGAGCTATCTCCCCAGACCCCAAAGTAGAAATTCTTAAATAAAGACTGAAATCCACAGAACTACAGCTCATGTACACACTTGCTGGCTCCCACCTTTGAGCCTCTGGTGTCCCGTGGAAGATAGGATCTGTGTCTAGTAGTTACACTATGTCTTCTGCACATGTACAAACTCCCCATGCAGGGTGTGGCCATTATATGCTCTAAACATCAACTAATAAAAAATTAAAATTGCATAACATTTTTGACTGTTGTAGTTCACCTTTATAGTACGTGATTCCAAAATCTAAAATAACATTTAAAATAAATTCCATGTTATTCATGCACATGGAATAAGTAAAAAATACAAAATTTCAGATTATTAAGTTCTTTGAGTTAGGCAGAAAATTCTTAATAGAATAGAGCTCAAAACTGATAAAAAGAAAAAAAGAAAAGGGAATAGAACAGCTTACTAGATTCTGCACTGTGTAGCTCAAAGAGAACAGATCTTTACATATTTCTAATCTACTTACAGAAATTATCAAATGGCCAAAATAAAACGTGTGGTGCTATACATAATTAGAAAGCCACAGGATTTCTACTTTTCCTTCAGAGTTTAGAAAACTAATTTATGAATCAAATTTATGTATAGAATCTAAAGCAAAGTTTTCTGCATCATGGCGTACAACCAGAATTTTAATGTAAATAGAAGATGCTAGCATTTTCTTATTTCCACAAAGTAGTCATTTTTTTTTCATATTGGAGTTTCTAATTTTTATTCAAATTAATAGATTTTTTTAACAACACCTCAAAGGATGGGATGCAAGGATAGGGTATACATCGAATTCAGCTCCACTTGTACAAGTGTTTATCTTTTTTATTTTTTTTTATTCTTTTCTTGTTTCAGAACTTTTGTCTGTTTATTTATTTATTTTTATAGCTGGCTCAGCCTGTCCTGAGGGCAGGGCTGTCACAGCATGTGGTGCCGGGGATCGATCGAACTGCGGTCCCTACAGCCGCCCAAGCTTTCCTAAGCAGGCACTTTAGACCACTGAACCATCCTGCCGGGCCCTATCTTTTTTTTTTTTTTTAATGCAAGAGAAATTACACATTTTGAATAAGCATAATAATTAAAACTGTGTATATGTGTGTCTGTATTTCTCTGTTCTATATGGATTAAAGAAAGACTGAATATAAATGCAGATCAAGGAATTCTTCCAGTTTCATGTAATCAGAACAAGCTGTAAAGCAATTTCTTTAATTTCTTACTTAAGAACATTACTGTAGCTTAAAAGAATTTGTTGGGCCAGCAAAATAGCTCAGTGGACTAACGCACCTGCAAGCAGGCTCAGGGGCCAGGGGTTCGATCCCCAGGCCTGCAGTGCCAGCCTTGCCCCTGGGACACCCTGACACCCCAACTGAGACTGAGCTTGGTGGAGCATGCCTGTAATCTCAGCTCTTGGGAGGCTGTAAACAGATGGATCATTACTAGTCTGATCTAGTAGTAAGACCCTGAACACCCTGTAACCCCTTCCTTAAACTAAAAAAAAATCACTTGTGTTGCTTAGACTTTTTTTGTGAAATATACACTATTACTTAAAATTTCATATAATATTAATTCTATGAAATATTAAAATGCTAGCCGGGCATGGTAGTGCACTCCTGTAATCCCAGAACTTGGGAGGCTGAGGCAGACAGATTGGTGCAAGTTTGAGACCAACCTGGGCTACAAAAGTGAGTCCAAGTCCAGCCTGAACTGCATAGCGAGACCCTGTCTCAAAAAGACAAAATAAAAAAAAAAAAATTATAATGCTGTCTTTCTGTAAGAGGAAAACATAAAAGTTTGCTAAGCCAGAACATAAAATAGATATGCACAACTTTCTTACGTCAGAGAACATGTCAGTACAACCTTTAAGGTTAAATACATATTTAATGAAAACTGGAAGCACCATTCCCTTTCTTAGCTGGTAATGAAGCTCACAGGTTGCTCTAGCAGCCTGCTTAACTTCAAAGTAGGCTGCTAGAGCAACCTGTGAGCTTCATTACCGTCTTTCCTTTTGTGGTTGCTAATGCCGGTAAACATCTGGATAATGCACTTGAAAAGGAGTAAATATTTGGGGTTGGGGAGATAGCTCCAAGGCACGGGCAGGGTTGTGAGTTTGAACCCGGTCCCACACCAAAAAAAAAAAAAAAAAAAAAAAAAAAAAGAGTAAATGTTTCTCGATTAGCGTGTGTGTGTGTGTGTGTGTGTGTGTGTGTGTGTGTCCCCTGCTCAGCCAGGGTGGGGTTGGCACATGGCATAGCATGTGGTGCTGGAGATCTAACCGCAGGTCCTGCGCTTTGCCTATGGTTTCCCACCCAGGTGCTTTAGACTTCTGAACTATTTCACAACCCAAAATCAGCTATCCTTCAAACTGAAAAAGAATAAGAAATTCAAACACTTATATAATCCATAGTTTGCCCAAAATAACCTGCTAACAGACTACAGGGTAACACGTAATTGTTGCATTTTTGTCCACTGAGAAGAGGATTTCTCAGTACTTTTCACAAACGTAAACTTTACCTTTCAAAATTGGACATCTCTTTTCCAGTCCTATTGTGAAGTACTCTCCAGTAGAGTGAATCATTCTGTTTTTAACCATCTAATATCAAAATTTTTGTTCCCAAAATATCTTTATAAAGGTCTTTTCTTTCCAGTTATTTAGAATCAATTAAATACATGATACATTTTCATCCTTCTTAAAGAATACAAAAGTAGGTTAGAGCTATTGGAGACTTACACTAGATATGAAATGAACACAAAATAATGTTGATAAGAACAGCAAGATGATTGATTTTCTGTACATTTGGCCTGAGGTGAAAGCTTCTGAAATATAACTTTTAGAAATAATGAACACAGATAGTTGTAAGGTTTAAAGATACTGCAAAGATGAAGAACCACATTATTCTAATTCTCTAATTCATATGGTAATGACACAATTTACATATACTGTTGCAGTCAAATGTAGAAGAATGTGTTTACTATTATAATAAAACACTGCATATGGGAGATCAAACAGAGATACAAATGTTTACTCGGTGAAGCTGAATATTTGGAAGGCGCAGGGACAGGGTAACACAAGAAAAGAACTGATGCACATGCTCTGAGAAAAGCCATTTAAATTCAATCTACATTTTTTTCTCCCTATTATGTTGTCGCAACATTACAATTAGTCTCTGCTACTGTCCTGTAAAAGTAGATGTTTACAAAGAAAAGAGTAAAAGACAGAAATCACTACAAGTCTCTGTGGTGCTAGGGTAGCTTTTGGTACAGAGATTACTGGTGCCCTTTAATTAGTCCATATTAATCATGCAGAAAGATTGGTTTTATTAACATTTTCATACTTCGCATGCAATGTGCTTGGGTTATCCTCACCCTCTCAGCCCCCCTCCTCTTTACCTAGCAGTTTCTCCTTTGCTTTTCCCATTTTATTCTGCATTCTACATCTGAAAGAAAGCACCAACACTTGCTGGCTGAGGCTATTGTATTTCACTGATACTCACTGGGCATTTTTGTTTCTTTATACAATTATTTCAGTTGTTTTGCTCATTTATTGCTGGAATTACACCTATTTCCGCTGTGACTTTTTGAGTTTATTATGTATTCTGAATTTTACTCTTTGGCAGAGCATAGCTGGCAAAGATGTTCTCCCATTATGTAAGTTTTCCATTTGATTTGCTTTTTCTTTGGCTACACAGACTTTTTAAATTTGATGTAATTCTATCCATACTTTCTTGCTGTTACTTCCTGAGCTGCCAGGGCTTTCTGCAAGACATCATGTACTTCGAAGTACTTTCCCTACGTTCTCTTCTCTCTGCCTTTCTATATATCTTTTAATGTTTCCTTATATTTTCTAATAGCAGTCTCAAAGTTTTAGGTCTCACACTTAACATTTTTTAACTATTTGAGTCGATTTTTGTACAAGATAGAAGGTGGATAGAAGGATAGATAGAAGGTTTCACTCTTTTACATATCTTTATTCAGTTTTTACAGTACAATTTATAAAGAGAGCCTTTTCCTCAATATATGTACTTCATATTTTTGTCATGAAGTGTGTGTCAGCATCTGAAGGGAGGCTTCTCTGTGTGCGCTGTCTGATTCCTGCAGTCTGTAGCTATCTTTTTGCCACTACAATTTTCATTTTGCTTCCATGCCTCTGCAATATGTGCTGATATAAGTTATTGTGTTGCCTCAAATATTACAACTTTATGCTTGAGGTTGCTTTCACTATTTTGGGCTTTTAAAATTTCTGTCTAAATTTTAACAGTATGTTTTCTAGTTTTGTGGAAAATGTCACTGATATTCTACAGGATCCCAATATTATGTTAACCAGAAACTTTTTCTACCTAACTTACTTAAGAAATAAATTTAATTAGGAAATGAATTTATCACAAAGCAAACTAGATGTTTCAGAATCAAGAATATTAACTCAATTTAGAAAAACAGAAATTACAGAGAGAGAAACCAATTTCCTCAGACCTATTTCAACATCACACCAAAGAAGACCCAAGCAAAGATGTTGATGCCCTCAGAACTGTGCCACAATATTTGTATAAAGATACAGACATTTAATGCTTAAGAAATCCTTCAACAGCACATATTTTTTAATCCCTGCAAGTCAATATCTCAGGTGAACAGTTCTGACATTGTGTATTAAGAGATTACAAGATCTATTATTGAAAACAACCGGTATTTTATGTTGCTATTCATGAGGATAAACTTTTGCTATTTTTCTTACTTTTAGCATATATATTTATCTGCCAAATCTTTATTATTTTATGATACTTTCCTGTCAATCAGTCCAATTCTTTCTTCTCCTTAGTTTCCTCTTTCTTTTCTCCTTATTCTTTCTCTCCACGTTTATTGTTTGAACTTCACATTGGTTTTATTTTACTCTACATTTGAAATGAAAACTACACTGCTAACAAAATAAACTGAAAAATGTGGAGATAAGTATAATGGCAAACAGAAATTCTGAGAACATCACCCAGGATTTGAAGGCAGATTTATTTCGATTGATGGACCCTAACAAGGAACCAGTCCATATACAACTTTCACACCTCAAAGGCTCAAAGAGGTAGGAAGCAAGGGCTCTATAGGTTTGCAAGCAGGCTGCTTTGATTGATTCTTACAGTATGTATCCCAGTGACTAGCCCTTTCTAAGAGTTAGAAGGAACAGGAACTATAACAAGAACTGTGTTGGGGAGCATTTACTGCTACAATAACAGGGACAATGAGGGTGGGGAAGCTGAGAATTTTGCATCAGGAAATGTTTTATCAAGAACTCAATTCCAATGTCTCTGTTGCAAATTCAGCCTCAGGAAAGAGGTCTCAATTCAATTTCCTTGGGATTTCATATCTTCCTGTAATACTTTAGATTATGTGTTTACATCTTTTGGTAATTTTGCACTTAAATATTTTCATTCTTGCCTCAAGGAGATCATCAAGAATAGAAGCCAAATGCCTTTTCTCATGTTTTCTTCCATTCTGAAATAGCCAGTGTGCAGAAAATTTTGTCATTTCAGCAGCATCCGGGCCTTTTTGTCCGTCTTCCTTCACCTGCCCAGGAAAAGAGTGTGAATGCTATTTATGTTCCCAGATGTTTTTCCTTTGAGATGCTGACAAGAGGAGTCAAGCTTTGGGAAGCATTAAAAGAAAAGCCCGTGATTTTCGCCCATGGGAGTGGCAGGTGTGATAGAGAGTGGAGAAGAGGTTTGCAGTGATTTCCTACCATTCTCTGGTGAGTGAGTCATCTACTATGACACTGCAAGCAACAGCAGCCATTAGCAGGAATTTTCTGGAGTTGATGTCTGCAAAGAATCACGCATCATTATTAATGTCATCTTCAATGTGGTCAGTGCTATGAATAATAAAACTTCTCCATTATTCAGTTTTAAACTAGATGAGCCAATCTTCTTCTCTAAAACTTAAAACATTTTACTTTAAAAAGGACAGATTGGTACATAAAATAAATTAATTCTATCTATATATACTAAGTCTAAACATTAAGCATCACTCCATATTTAACTCAGAGTCATCTATTAGAATATATGCAGCTCTGATATATCCTTTACTATCAACTTGAAATTTTTGATCTGAAAATCTTTACATGAATGAAATACAATTAGATTTTTATTATTAGAAAGCTTTCAAATATTTTTATATAATAAACTTGCCAGTAACTCAATATTAATGCAAAACTAAAATATTTCCATCTTTCATATTTGTTATATATATATATATATATATATATATATACTTCATAATATATACTGAGTATATATCAATATTGTTCAGTTAACATTTGTAAAAATATTTTTGTGACTATAAGATTACAAATGCTGTGAGAAAGCATAATGCATAATTTTTTCAGATCTTTAATATTTCATTAACAATTTAAAAAGTAAATAAAGTGAAGCAGGTTGATATTACTTAAGAAGTCTGTGCTTTAATAAAAATGACTATATAGCCATATCATCAACTAGAATGGATTTTAATTTAAAATATGTATAATTAATCTTTGTCCCTTGTGCATTTGCTAATGGAGTTCAATTCTTCTTGAAAGTTCTAAAACTAACTTGGGTTTAGAAAGTTACTGAAATATCTAACTTTAGACCCTGAGTTATGTTTTTAGTGCTCAGACTCGCTTTCTCTCAGAAGCACTTTAAAATTTGTAGAAGTTACAAGCAAAATACAGAGATAGATGTTTTTCATGATTTGATAAATATTTTGCATAGCAAACAAGAATGTTTTATTTTAATCCACCACATTTTTTAGCGTAACTGTGAATTCTGCTTTCTTCACTGTTTTTATTAAAATAATACAAACACATGCTCCACTTGGAAGTGGCATATGCTAGTAATACTGCCTATTTTTTTTTCTTCTTTCTTTTCTTTTTTTTACTTTTTGTTTTTGTTTGTTTTTTGCAATGCTTTCCCAGTTAAGTTGTGGGATTGTTACCTTTCTGGCATTTGACAGCTTCCTCAGGAAACATTATTTAAAGGATGGAATGAAAAAAATATCCTTCACTTATTGATTTCATTCCAATAGTTTTGTGCTTTTAAAATCTGTGAAGATAACTTTTCAATGTACTCTTTAACTTTTACCTCTGTATGAATGTATTTAATTTAAAGGTGAAACTGAATTCTCACGTACTAACACGCTCAGTTCTTATTTCTCCAGTCACTTACACACTTGTGGCTCAGACCATACGACGCTTTTCCCCAAAACGGTGTAGACCAGACTTTTGGTAACTTTGTATTGCTTAATAAGTAATGTTTCACTATTTGATATTCTTTAAATCATGGAAGCAGTGTATCTTTTCAGTCATCTTTCTTCTTCTTTTCTGCCCTGTCACTAAGTTAGAAAGATTAATAAACCATTAAATCACACACTAGGTTTCGCTTATTTACCTACTTATGTTTACCTCTGATCTTCTTCATGGAGACTGACAATCCACTAATATAAAAGCAACGAAGCCCGTCCCTATCTTTAGTACTCTTCCTCAATATTTCTTCCTTTTTGAGCATTCTTCTAAATTATGTTCTTTCTCTTTTAAAACCTGTGAGACATAGCTCCTAATCATTCTTGTCCCATTTATTTTTTTAACTTTTATGAGGCTTTCATTTTAGTTTTTATTATAGATATTAATATTTTATCAAAAATTTTCATGGCCAATGAATTGCGAACACACATCGAGTATCTCTAAAATTTTCAGTATCTCTAAAATTTAGTGCACTTAAGATGCTTATTTTTAGGGCTGGCCAGAGAGCTCAGCAGACTAAATTTCTGAGTTTGATTTCTGGCTGTCATGCTAGCCCTGCCCCAGGACAGCACTGAGAAGGTAAGTGAGATTGGGGGCGGTGGTGCACACCTGTAATCCCAGTCTTGGGTGGCTGATGACAAGAGTCGCTACAAGTGCGATCTGTGTAGTGAGGCCCTGTACTAAAAGGTACATAAAAATGTTTTTTTTTTTTTTAATGAATCATGAAAAGTATCCTTTACATCTCTCGTTAAGAAAAATATGTGCATTTGTATGCAAAGTCAGGTGCATATAATTGGATGTGAAGAGTCTCTACATTATAAATGTAGTCATTCCCCAGAAATTGTAATTAGATATTTCATAAACCAGACAGCACCTGAAGAATAGATAGATATAAAACTAAAATTATAATTAAGAAATGTTTCACTTCTAAATTGTTTCCAATTCTTTGTTATTGTTTTCTACTGAAAATGCTATGAGCAGTTCCAAAACTATCCAGGGGTCTTGGTTTCTCAAAGGCATTTTTAAGTTCTGTCTCATGAGAGATTAGTAGGTCGTGTGCAATGGATTACTTCATGATTCTCAAGCACAGAGGACTTGTTTTATTTTTTTTCCAGAGTTAAATATCTATATGTCTGCTATCCCATGCAGTAGCTTCTAATGCAAGCAGCATTTAAATTAATTTGTATGCACTAAATTAAAAATAAATGTAATCTCCTGTCACACTGGCTTTATTTGAAATACTCAAGATACCACAGATGTTAAATATTTTCATCTTTACAAAAATGGTAGTGGACAGGGATGCTATACTACAGAACTAAATAAAGAACATATTTAAACTACATTTTTTAAACTTTTTTATTTATGTTATGGTTGGCTTAGCCTGCCCTGCGGTGGGGTTGGCACGGCATGTGGTGCCTGGGATCGAACCATGGTCCATATGGTTGCCTAAGCTTGCCTAAGTAGGTGCTTTAGACCGCTGAGCTATCTCACTGGCCCTTTAACTACATTTTTAAAAGTCTCATCATAAAATGCTATCCTTAAAGTCATGCTTTTAATATCACATTATATATGGCTCATAAATTCTCTGAGGATCTAGCTTTTAAAAATAACTTGCTTACAGTAGAAATATGTTCACTACATTTCACTATTTCCTAGAAAAATTTTTATGACTTCATATTGAGGTAAGTTCAGTTAATAGAAAATAACCTTTCTATAATATGCTACTTGTAAAACCTATGACCTTATTGTTGTTTAAATAGAATTTAAGGTAGATAACAGCATAGATACAAATAGTTTAAATACTTTGGTTGGTTTCTAGTCAGTGAAGTTGGCTTCTTTCTAAATGTGCTGCATTAGCTCAAATAAATATAGCTTAACTAAGCACCATGGAAATAGCCTCTGATAAATTGCTTATGATGTATTAAGTAACATTTAATCAATTAAAATGGAAGTTACTTAAGCCTATTAATCATTTATAGTGTAGCTTAAAAAATTATTTCATTCTCCATAGAAATATTTACATAGTGGTAGTGCTGTCATCATAGACATATGTAAAAGAAGATTCAGGTTGTATAGCTAGATTACATAAAATTATATATGCAAGTAAGATCCAATGGGGCTCTTTTGAGAGTCTAAATATGAATAATGAAACCTGTTTTACCCTATTGCACAGAAACTATCACCAAAAAAATGGGATGTTATATTATTAAAAAGCTTTCAAATGGCAAAAGAAACCACAAATATAGAAAATACATATTTCTCAGAATAAAAAGTTGAAGCAGCAAATAAATATATGAAAAAAGTGTTCAACAGAACTGGTCACTCAGGAGACGCAAATTAAAATGCTGAGATTCCATTTCACTCCAGAAAGAATGGCTGTAACAACTAATAACAAATACTGATGGGGTTGAAGCAACACTTCCCCGCTTGTGCTGGGAGTACAGGCCGGTGCAACTACTGTGAATATAAACACTGAGGGCTGAGTCCACAAGGAACTAAGACTAGCAGTGCCAAATACTAATCCAGCCATTTCTCTTCTGGGATCTCCCCAGAAGAACTGAAAGCAATACATGTGCACCTTGTATTTATTTATTTATTTATTTATTTATTTATTTATTTATTTATTTATTTATTTATTATTTTAGAGAAGGGTCGACAGTGTTCCGGGTCTCACTACTAGATTGGACATGTATTGATCAGTCTGTATACACCCTCCTAAAAACTGGGAATACAGGTGTGCACCACCATGCCCAGGCTCAGTTGCCCTGGCCCCTTTGCCTGCTTGCGGGCACTTTAATATGCTCAGCTATTAGGGCAGCCTGTGCACCTGTATTTATAGCAGCACAGTTTGTAATGGCTAAAGCTTGGAAGCAAACCAAATGCCTATCAACCAACAGTGGATAAAAAATATGTGATTTTGAACACAGCTGAGTATTATTCAGCCATGAGAAAGAAAAAATTCAGACATTTATAGCTAAATAGTTGGACCTTGACACCAAAATAATAAATGAAATATATTGGACACACATGTGTAACTAATTATTACAGTATCTCTGTGAAAAACTCAGAATGTAGAGAAAAGCATAAATTCACAATACATAATGTGAAGTAGGGAGAACCCGTTAAAAAAAGGGACAGGAAAGCAAGGAAAGAATGAAAGAGAAAAGAAAGCTAAAATGAAAACCAGACCTCATAAATGTGAGAAAAAGGGGGTTTGAGAAGAGGGACTGAGAATGGGAAAAAATAAAGGCAAATATATATATATATAATATACATATAATAATATCATATTATACATATATATTAACATATACTATATACATATCTATGCATATATATATCATGTACAGATACAAATTCTTCATAATGAACACAGTCATTATATGTACCTACATTGTATTAATAAACTGAAAATAAAAGAAACTTGTTTTTCATTGTCACAGTAATATTTGTAAAATGATTCAAAACTTTTACTTTAGTACTTTAGCAGCATGAAAGTTAAAAATTTTAAATTGCTCAATACGGGGTGATAAATAATTTTTTAATTAATCAGTTGGAAAACTACTCTGTTTGATGTGTTAGCCTGGGATTTGGTTACAAAGACACAGTGAAACAAAACAAGAATGATTAGAAAAAAACAAGCATCATGTAACACAGCAACCACTGTTGAATTCTTATTACTTTGTTGGGTGAAATCTGGTATTATTTCTAATGATTTTTTTCCTATTACTGTTTCTTATTCTTCAAAATAAAATAAAATGAAAGAACGCTTTCCTGCCATGGAACTCCATGAGCTCTTCTTCAACAGAGAATGGAGTATTTAGCAGACAGATGCTACCCAGGCACTATTTTTCTCCAATTTTATCTGTCTTTGGCCCATGTTTGCACCGCATGATGAACACATGTGTTGGGAACAGTTGGCACACGCATGCAGCACACCGTA
>PVJA010017376.1:0-41666 GCA_004027025.1 Myocastor coypus | reverse complement strand
CTAGCCTTGAGCTCACTTTTGTAGCCCAGGCTGGTCTTGAACTCACACCAATCCTCCTGCCTCAGCTTCCCAAGTGCTGGGATTACAGGCATGTGCCACCACACCCAGCCTTCACCCTGATCTTCATGCCAGTCCTTTTCCCGTGGGTCATTCTATTTTAAAGAAAGTATTCCAATGGGGTTAAAAAAATACATAAATAAAACACCTAAAAACAAAACACAAAAACCAATAGAAGGACAAGCTAGTGTGGGACCTGGGGTGGGGGGCAGGAGGGCAGGAGGGCAGAGATAATTGCAGCGAGTGAGACATGTGCATGTGTGGTTTGGGGAGGGATCTGGTATCTGTCCTTGAAGAAGTGGGTCTTCTCGGCTGTGCCAGGGAGGCACGAAGAACCCGGTCCTCGAGGCAGAGGCCTGTAGCTCGCTGGCCAGAGCGCTGCACGAGGATTCTGCATGCAGTGCCTCACCTTTGTGTCTTCGTCCACCTGAGCTGCCCTCAACCTTCCAGCGCAAAGCAGACGCAAAGGCCGGCCCTGCGGAAAGCTCTGCTTTAGGTGAGGATGAATGGGGCCTGTTGCTCACATGCTCCTCTCAAGAAGGGTCCAGGACTCCTTTGCATGCAGGCAGAGGTTATAGGAAAATAATTCCGAATTGAATTTTGACTTGATTTCTACCAACCTCTCTATAAACGTTGGGTAATTCGATCTCAAAGTCATAGAGTACACATTAATCTTTTCAGTGGAAGAAATAAAAAGCAAGGAAATGCCCCCCCCCTTGCCATTCCCTAGTTTTCCTTTCAAAAAGCTGCTTTATCTATTTTATTTTACCAACTAAAAGAGTTTGCATCATACTTGGTATTTCACAAAAGGTAAATGGAAAAAAATTATTAAAAAGTGAAGAAAAACAGTATTTCTTGCTTAGAAAATCAGACAAACCCTTGAGAATGGGAAAACACCAGCTACTATGGCAGGAGAAGATATTTTGCCAAATTTAGAACCCACTTGAAAATCACAGGTTCTAAGTTTAGAACTGAACTAAAAAACTTGAGCTCACATTGCACTTGGCATTGGTTTTTTTTTTTTTTTTTTTTTTAATGTAAGCTACTAATTAAAGGGAAAAATTACATTCTTAGTAGTTCTAGGAGCTGTAGATTATTTTCAAACAAATTATGGAAGGGCTTGCACTTAGAGAAGAAATATATTTTTTCTAATTAAATTCTCTTTACAAAACAATGTTTTAAAATCAAGGGGGAAACATTTTGCCAATGAATTTAATGAGTTACATAAGTGCCATATAACTTTTTCTGGGCCCAACCAAATATACCAGGTGGTCCATACAAAATCATGTTTAGGTACCAAGTGTGTCCAAGAGGTACACCATTCACTTTATCCTACTGGTAAACTCCAAACAACAACAATAAAAACAGTAATAATGACAATGTGACAAAACGTGAAACTACCATTCTAAACTAACAAAGCCAAACTCTTAGTGACATTGTTTTTACTTTCTAATTTGGATGCTAAGATAGCTATTGCCACATCATTAGAAAATGGATCAGAATTGCTATTATGGTGATAAATACAAAAAAACTTAGGATCCAAAAGATCCAAAGGAGTAAATCAAGCACCAGTAATGAACAGACAGTGCTTGAATGCATCCACTGGCTGAATGTTATTCCAGGCAGCCAACAACTTTTGCAATTACGGAAAACTTCAAGTCATCTATCTTGCGCTGTCCTCAGGCCAGGAGAGAGCTCAGTGGCACAGCGCCTGCCTGGCAATCCCGAAGCCTTTAGTTTGATTCCCAGTACCAAAAACAACAAAAATGTACTTACACTATCTTCCACATCTCTACCACATACATATGAATAAACATATGACATGTACACACACACATACACATGCTTATATACACTTAACATGCACATGCATACATATGCACACATGTATGCAAGTAATATGATAACAGAACCTAAAGTAAAATAATTAGTCAAAAGGTTAACCCTGAGTATTCAGTCCAAATGTTCACTACAGCAAATGTTCAGAAACACAAATGGCGAGGAAAAATTTTTTTCCTTTATGTTTATGACAGTGGAGTCTACATAGATCTTTGAGTGAGTTTAAAGTGTAGGGTTGGCACCTGTAGATCTGGCACTTCTTTCAGAAGATCACTAACTCAACAATACAGAATCCTTTCAAGACACTTCTAAACATTTCTTGTTGTTGTTGTTGTTCTTCTTCTTCTCCTCCTCCTCCTCTTCCTCTTCCTCCCTTTCTCCCTCCCCCTCCTTTTCCTTCTCCTTTTCCTCCTCCTCCTTTTTTGGTCTTTTTGAGACAAGGTCTCATTATGCAGTTCAGGCTGGCCTTGAGCTCACTTCATAGCCCAGGTTGGTCTCCAACTCACAGCAATCCTCCTGCCTCAGACTCCCAAGTGCTGGGATTACAGGGGTACGCTACTACACCTAGTTAAAAATTCTTGTTAAAAGATAAAAACTCAGAATTCCTGAGTTAAAAGATTGTATCTTGAGCTAGCAAGATAGATCAATGAACTAAAGCACCTGCTTAGGCAAGCTTAGGCAGGCATAAGGGACCACAGTTCAAGCCCTGGCACCACATGCTGTGCCAGCCCTGGCCCCAGGGTGGGCTAAGCTGACCAGAGTTTGGGCGTGGCACACATCTGTAATCCCTCAGTTTCCTCCCCAATACTGTGAAAACAAAAATTATACACTTATTTATATATGTACACAAAAGTATTTTTATTTATATTTATTTTTTTAAAGAATTTTTTATTTTATTTTTTTCTTGTTTCAGAGCTTTTGTTTGTTGTTTATTATTTTTATGGCCAGCTCAGCCTGCCCTCAAGGCAGGGCTGGTGCAGTATGTGGTGCCGGGGATGGAACCTCGGTCCCTGCCGCCGCCCAAGCTTTCCTAAGCAGGCGCTTTAGACCACTGAGCCATCCTGCTGGGCCCCCACAAAAGTATTTTTAAAAATAGAGGTTCACACTTTCAGATTATGTGCCTTAATTAGAATTCAGAGATTTCCTGGGCCCACTAGATCGCACACTTCTGAATACAGGTATTTCAATATATTCTTCTACCCTTCTCAGGAACACATTAAAATCACATTTCTTACTAAGTTTCTTCTACTATTAGATCTTCAAAATTGGCCTAGTTTATTTCATTTCATTTTTTGGTACTGGGGATTGAACCCAGTGCCTTGTGCTTGCCAGGCAGGGGCTTATTCCACTGAGCTATCTCCCCGGGCCCTAATATTTATTTTAAATTTTATTTATTTATTTTCTTGTTTCAGAACTTTTGTTTGTTTATTCACTCATTTTTATGGCCGGCTCAGCCTGCCCTCAGGGCAGGGCTGGCGCAGCATGTGGTGCCAGGGATCGAACCGCGGTCCCTGAAGCCACCCAAGCTTTCCCAAGCAGGCGCTTTAGACCACTGAGCCATCCCACCAGGCCCCCCTAATATTTATTTTAAATCCTTATTTCCTTCCTTCCTTCCTTTCTTTCTTTCTTTCTTTCTTTCTTTCTTTCTTTCTTTCTTTCTTTCTCTCTTTCTTTCTTCTTTTCTTTCTTTCTTTCTTTCTTTCTTTCTTTCTTTCTTTCTTTCTTTCTTTCTTTCTTCCTTTCTTTAACTGAAGTAAGAACTTCATTACTGTCCTGTAAATAAAATCACAGGACAGAAACTCTGGTTGAACAGATACTAGTGTTGGAACCAACTTCTCGGCTGGCTCAGGCTGTCTTAAGGATAAGTCTGGGGGAGCTGGGCATGGTGGCACACGCCTGTAATCCCAGCACTTGGGAGGCTGAGGCAGGAGGATCAGTGAGAGTTCGACACCAGCCTGGGCTACAAAAGTGAGCTCAAGGCCAGCCTGAACTGCATAGTGAGACCCTGTCTCAAAAAAGGCGAAAAAAAAAGGATAAGTCTGGGGATCAAACCACTGTCCCCTGTGCCTGACTGCCCACACAGGCACTTCAACCACTGAGCTGACCTGCAAGCCCCCCTTAAGTCCTTATTTACAGCACATCTGATTTACTTCTTTTGGGCCATCATGAATAGAGGGAAGTAGAACCTTTATGGGACTATTCTCTGATGGTGGTTGAATCAACTTCAACCAATACTGGCAACTCCCCTTCTGCAAAATGCATTTACTTTTCATAGACTCCAGGGAGAAAGAGAGGCCCACAAACTGTGCTCGGACCAAGGCAAGGATGGTCAGAGGTCCTGGTACCCTGGAAGATGAGTTTTGTGACACCGATAGGAATGAGGAGTAGCGAGGTGGTTTGTCCATGTCTAGGTTCCAGTAGTCTTTGCAGAGAAAGTCCCAGATGTTTAAGTTGCTTTCTAGATATTTGTAATTCTTTGGCCCATAAAATTTTCCACAGAAATAATAAATGAATATAGAGTTGCAAAGAATTAGAGTCCCCAAATACTTTTTGCCATTATGCATATGACCAAGTCTGAACCCACATATTTCATATTTTTCTTTACTTTATTATTATAGGCAATTGAAGCAGCTGTCATTAATGAAGCCAATAAGAGATATGTATTTTGGTTAAGAATTTTAAAAATTCAGCTGGAAGTAGTGATGCACACCTGTAATCCCAGCACTCGGGAGGCTGAGGCAAGAGGATTACCAAATTACAGGTCAGCCTGGGCAACATAATTGAGTTCAAGGCCAGCCTGAGCTATGTAGTGAGACCCTGCCTCAAAACAACAACAACAACAACAACAACAACAACACCCAAACTAAACAAAAATGAATTGAAGGGTTGGCATGTACACTTAGTGATGGTAGGTGGGCTTGCCTGAAGGTAAACGCTTTTCTCTGGGCTAGCAGAGATACAATGAAATATTTAGCAAAAAAAGTGGCTTTCCTTCCCTGTTTCAAACATTCTGCTAGATATCTCCACCTGGAACAGAATGGGGACTACAGAAATAGTTCCATGCACATAGGGTCAATTGATTTTCAAAAGCAATAGTACAACAATTCAACAGGGAAAAGAAAGTCTTTTCATCAGTTTGGGCTAAAACTGCATAGTTGTATAGAAAAAGAAATGGATATTGATCCTTACTTTGTACTGGATATAAAAATTATCAGAATGAATGGCAGACTTAACTGTAAAACCAAGATCTAGAAAACTAGAGTTGGAGAGAAATCTCAGATCACATTTTGCTTTTTTTTTTTTTTGGTCTTTTTGAGACAGAGTCTCGATATGTAGTTCAGGCTGGCCTTGAGCTCACTTTTATAGCCTAGGCTGGTTTCGAACTAGCACCAATCCTCTTGCCTCAGCCTCCCAAGTGCTAGGATTACAGGCATGTGCTACCATGACCACTCTGAATTTTTTTTAAAGAAAAAAGAAAAAGAAATCTGAGGACACAAAAAACAAACTTTTATAAATAAGAAAATTAATAAACTAAATTTTATCAAAACTTACAAATTTGGTCCTAGAAAAATAGTTAAGAAAATGATAATAAAGATGGTGAAGTGGCGAGTAGCAACGAATGATCCTCTCTACAATTTGGTGTCCAGACACACGGAGCATAGTAAGGTGGGAAGAGAAGCAGGAGGGAAGTGGTTACTGGGACCCAGAAAGGATCTGAAGGTAGACCTGAAGCCCTGCAGGAGAGTGAAGAGAAAGACTTCAGGGATGGAGAAGGAGGAGGAGGTAGTAGGCGGCACTCTCTCTGGAGCCCAGATACACTGCACAGGAGGGGCAACTGGAACCTGCAGAGGCACTGTGATCACTGATGACTCTGGAGGCCTCCCTGGAGAGAGATGTACAGTGGAATGGAACGCTGGGCACAGTGACAGTGGTGGCTGGTGAGTTATTTGGGTTCAGATATCCCCCCTTGAGATGATCCCTGGCCAGTAGCCACATTGGAGTGAGGCCAGCTGAGCTCAGAATGCAGAAGAGCTCCAGTTTGGGTCCATTTAGCTGCTCCCAGGGACAGGGTCAGGGAGCTAAGTTCAAGCACTCAGGAGACACATGGACTGCTGTATGCTTAGTAAATCTGAGGCCACCTCACAGCCGGAAGCCAGTCTGAACTTAAGTGGAACTAAAGGTGCAGCTCACTGGGATCATCCACTACCCTGCCATGGAGCTATTGCTGGTTTGCTGTGATTAATCAACTTGGATCTAGCCAGCAGCTCTCAACCTGTGGGTTGTGACCCCAGCAGGGGTCAAACGACCAAAACACGGGTTGCCTAAAGCTATCGGAAAATGTTATTTATTACATTCTGAATCATAACTGTAGCAAAATTACAGTTTTGAAGTAGCTATCAAAATTATTTTTTGGTTTGGGGTCACCGCAACATGAGGAGCTGTATTGCGGGGTCATGGCATTAGAAAGGTTGAGAACCACTGACTGACTAGCCACACTGTCAACCAGTAACAGCAGAGACACACTGTGAAATGGTTCAGGCTGGCTTCGAATTCACTTTGTATTCCAGGCTGGCTTGAAACTCTCGATGATTCTACTGAGGCATACATCATCACACCTAGCTCTTTCCCTTTCTTTTCTTTTTTCTTTAACTGTATGTATGGATGCATGTATGTATTTGGTACAGGGTCTCACTATGCAGCTTGGACTCATAGTGCTCCTCCTGTTTACAGCCTCCCAAGTGCTGGGATTGCATGTGTTTGCCATCACATGCAGACTTGGTCACTAGATGAGAGTGCTCTGGGGCAGGGCCAGCATGGCAGAAGGGAGCAGGGATGGAACCCTGGTCCCTGCGTTTGCCAAAGCAGGTGCTTAGTCCACTGAGTTATCTTGCTAGTGTTTTGTTTTTTCTTGATTATTTGTTCTTGTTTTTATATGATAGCTTCTAATATTTATTTATTTACTTATTTGATACAGGGTCTCACTATACAGCTCCAACTCATAGTGATCCTCCTGTCTCAGCCTCCCTAGCACTGGGATTACAGGTATACACCACTATGCCTAGTTTTGTGGCTGGCACAACATGGTATACCCAGGGTTCTGGGGTGGGCATAGCACGTGGTATTGAGGATGAACTCAGGTTCTTGTGCTTGCCAGGCAGGTGCTGAGGCCACTGCGTTATTTCCCTAGCCCTCTAGATTTTTGTTGTTGTTCTGCTTTTGTTTTCATTTCTTCTTTCTCTCCCTCTGGTCTTCTGAGACCAGTGAATTCTCATATCAGGAAAACAAAGAGAGCTCAAATAAACAATATTGAACCTAAAACTTCCAGAAGAAGAAGAGCAAGTCAAGCCCAAAGCTTGTATGAGGGAGGACATTATAAAGAGCAGAGCAGAAATTAATGCAATGGAGACCAAGAAAACAATATAAAGAATCAATGAGTCAAAGATTTATTTTTATTTTTTTATGGCTGGCTCAGTCTGCCCTGGAGGTGTAGCTGGCATAGCATGTGATGTCAGGGATCGAACTGTGATCCCTGCGTTTTTTTTGGTTTTAATTATGGCCAGTTCAGCCTGCCCTGGAGTGGGGCTAGCACAGAATGTGGTGCCATGGATTGAACCGTGGTCCCTGCAGCCTAAGCTTTCCTAAGCAGGCACTTTAGACCACTGAACCATCTTGCCAGCCCCAAGCATTGGTTTTTTGAAATATGAAATAAATCAATAAATTCTGTCAATCTTTTTTTGTTTGTCTTTTTGAGACAGGGTCTTACTATGCAGTTCAGACTGATCTTGGCTCACTTCTGTAGCTCAGGCAGGCCTCAACCTTGCACTCAGCCTCCTAATCCCAAATGCTGGGATTACAGGCATGTGCCATCATGCCTGGTGACTCTGTTAATCTTATAAAACAAAATGAAGAAAATATTCAAATTCATGCAATTAGGAATGAAAAGGGTAAAATTACAGCAGATCCTGCAAAAATCAGTAAGATTAATCAATGGGCCAGGAAGATAGCTCAGTGGAATAGGTGCTTGCCTGACAAGTGCAAGGTCCTCAATTTGATCCCTGGTGTCACCAAGAAAAAAAATAAGATTACCAACACATACTTTAAGAATCTGTATTCTAGGGCCAGCAAGATAGCTCAGTGGACTAAGCACTTGCTTAGGTAAGCGCAGGGGCCAGGGTTTGATCCCTGGCACCACATGCCACTCTGGCCCTGTCCCTGAGTGTGCTGAGCTGGCGATGGAGTCAGGGCATAGTAGCACATGCCTGAAATCCCAGCACTAGGGAGGCTGAAAACAGAAGGATCACTGCAAGTCCCATCTGTATAGTAAGACCCTGAACAAATAAAAGAAAAAAAAAAAAAAAAAAAAAAAAAAGGGAGAGACAGACTGGTTGTGGTGGCATGTGCCCATAATCCCAGTACTTGGGAAGCTGAAAACAGGAGGATCACTGTGAGTCTGGTCATATATGTAGTGAGACCCTGTACACTCTATAGACCCTGTCCTAAATTAAAAAAAAAGAAAGAAAATAATCTGTATTCTAATAAGGCCAAAAGAATAGAAAAAAATGGACAGACTGCTAGATAAATGGAAATTACCAAAGCTGAATCAAGAAGATAATAAAAAGCTTAGAATGGCAAAATATTTGCAGCCTATATATCTGACAAAGAACTGGTATCTGTACTGTGTAAAGTACTATTAAAATTCATAAAAAACAAATAATGCAATTTTTAAAATGGCAAAAGCCAGGCATGGTGGCACACACTTGTAGTATATAGCACTTGGCAGGCAGAGGCAGGAGAATTACTTCGATTTTGAGGCCAGCCTGGACTGCATATTGAGTTCAAGGCCAGCCTGAATTATATATGTACAGATATTGCCTCAACAACAATAAAAAGGGCTGAGAGTACTACACGTTGATGGAGATGTGGAATAACTTCTTGTAAAAATATAAAATGAGGGCCAGGGAGGCAACCCAGTAGAATAAGCACTTGCCTGGCAAGTGCAAGGTCCTGAGTTCAACCCCTGGTATCACAATAAATAAATAAATAAATAAATAAATAAATAAATAAATAAATAAATGCAGGCTAGGATATAGCTCTGTGGCATAGCACCCATTTGGCAGCTTGAGGCTCTGAGTTCAGTTCCTGGTGCTAAAAAAGAAAAAAGAAAGAAAGAAAAAAAACACACACAAAATGGTACAACTTTGTAAAGCTGACTCTTTTCTTTTTTTTCCTATGTGTTACCTTTATTTTGACAGTTTCTTTTTTTTATTTTTATATTTATTTATTTAATTTATTTATTTTTGTCTTTTTGAGACAGTGTCTCTTTATGCAGTTCAGACTGGCCTTGGGCTCACTTTTGTGGCCCAGGCTGGTCTCGAACTCCCTCTGATCCTGCTGCCTCCTGCCTCGGCCTCCCAAGTGCTGGGATTACAGGTGTGTGCCACCACACCCGGCCTTGACAGTTTCTTTAAAAAGATAAACACAACCAGTCTTTCAACCTAGTTGTCCTGTTGCTATTTATACATCCTAGAGAAATGCTAGGTGTCCATACAAAAATTTATAGTGGCATTCATAGTACTGTGGCTTTATCTGTAACAATGAAACCAAATGCTCTACAGCTGATGGTTGGGTAAGCACATAGCCACACCTCGAGCATTCATTAGTCTATAACAAAAGGGAATGAACTACAGATACTCAAAAACTGTGTGGTGCTCAAAATCATGTTGTAAGCAATAAGTCAAATAAAAAAATCCCCCAACACATCGTGTACTTCTATTTATATAGAATACAAGAAAACGCAAAGTAGCCTATAAATAACAGCAGATCGGTCCTTATTGGGTGAGGGTGGAGGAGGGTAAGGTATGAGAAGACCTGGGCAGACAGAAGTGCTTGGAACCTTGGTTTGCGGCAGGCCATGGATGTGTGCATTGGCGAAAACTCTGAACCATGCACTTTGAATGGTGTAAATTTATTGTATCTGACCCAGGAAAAAACGTTATTTATGAAATCTACAACTGAATGTTCTTCAAGCCGCGCAACCTTCACATTTCTCAGACTGAGTCATAATCTCCTCCTCCCAAGCTGGCTTCTTGTCTTCCTTAATGTTCTTTTTTGGCTAATGTCCTCACAGGCCACCTCCTCAGTTAAGCTAGGCAGTTTAGTGATCACCTTTACTCTTCTTTTAATTGTACATCTAAGTTCTGTCTAAAATTTCTTGAGGCTAGGGAGATAGCTCAGTTGTCTAAGTGTCTGCCTGGCAAGTGCAAGGACCTGGGTTTGGACCCTGATACCACATGCCACACTGGCCCTGGAACCCTGGGCACACCGAATAGTAGCGTATGCCTGTGATCCTAGTGCTGAGGAAGCTGAGACAGGAAGATCACGATGAGTCCATTAAAATAAAATAAAGTTCATTTCTCAGATTTTTGTTTTAAATTCATATAGGGCAGCCAGATAGCTCAGTGGATTAGGCAGATGTAGGGACAAGTGTTTGATCCCTGGCGTGCTGTGCTGGCCCTGCCCCTGGGGGCACACTGAGATGGCTATTGAGTCAGCACAGTGGTGCTGCCTGTAATCCCAGCACTTGGGAGGCTAAAAACAGGAGGACCACTACAAGTCTCCCTCTCTTTCTCAAATGTGTGTGTGTGTGTGTGTGTGTGTGTGTGTGTGTGTGTGTATATATATATATATATATATATATATATATACATATATATATATATATGGAGTGAGTTCTGACATGGTACAGTGGTCACAAACCTTAAAGACATGCTAAGTGGCACATTTAGTCACAAAAGAACAAATGCTCATCTAGGAGGAATAGCTACAGTAGAAACAGTAGAATATATGCTCTGATATATGCTACTACCCAGAGTACCCAAATTCAGAGATAGAAAGTAGATTGGTGGGGTTACAAGCATAAGCCACCACACCCAGTTCTGGAATCTGCACAGTATGTGGTGCAGGAATTGAACTCAAGTCCTTGTTCCTGCCAGGCAGGTGCTTAGACTGCTAAGCTATCTCCCCTTTTATGCCTGAATAGTATTCCACTATATAACTATTGACCACACTTGGTTAGTCTGTGCCATTTCTAACTCATCAAGTAGAATTGCTCCCTTAGGTTCCACCCTAGCTTATGTTTCCCCTGCCTCTTGCCTGGATTATTTCCATAGGTTACTAACTGGCTGTCCTGGCTTCCCTTTCCTGTGTGCCTTCTAACTTGCTGCCATCATTTTCCCACAGCAATGTCCCTGTCCCTCCAGAGCGGTGTGCACAACTTCATACTGAGATGTGACCCATCTGGGCATGCTGAACTTCATTTTCCTTTGCAGTATTGGAGACTAAACACAAGGGGCACCAAGCTAGGTCCTCACCGTTTTTAAATTTTATTTTGAGACAAGGTCTTGTGGAGTTGCCTAAGATGGGCTCAGACTTCGAAAGCTCTGGTCCTAGGTTGTTAGGGTTATAAGGTGTACACCAGCACACTCAGCTTTTTTCTTATTATAACTCAGTGCAGAAGGCATGGAAAAAATATGAGGATTAAAACAATTAAAAATGTATTCCAGTAAAAGAAAATGGCCAGGCATGGTGGTGCACACCTACAATCCCAGCACTTGGGAGCCTGAGGCAGGAGGATCATTGTGACTTTGAGACCAGGTGAGCTTAGCACCACTCTGAACTGCACAGAGAAATCCTGTCTCAAAAAGACAAACCCCCCCCCCCAAAAAAAAACAAAAAAACACCAGCTTGCCGTAATCCTCCTCAGAGTGCTCCCACTGGCGTCTAGTATCTTCATTGTTCTTGTTGCTTTCTGAAAGCTTCAGGAGCTCAATTTCATTAGCATATCCTTGCAGCTTCGTGTATGTCCTGCATCAATTCAAAATGTTTGTAGATGTTTGTAGTGTCCAGTATGGTGGTGTCCACTTTAATCCCAACATTTAGGAGCCTGAGGCAGAAAGATGCTTGTGAGCTCAAGGCCAGCCTGAATTATACAGTGAAACCATGCCTCAAAAAGACCAAAAAAAAAAAAAAAAAAAAAAAAAAATTGCTTTCTTATATCACCAGGAACTTGAAGAAGCAGGCCAGATAAGACAAAAGGGTAGAGTAGAAGTCAGCAGGGTGCTCCTGCCCTAGCGGGCCGGCTCTGGCTCCGGGTGCAATCTCTGTTGCTGCTGATAGTGTGCTGAGCACGGTCACACCGCTTCTTCCTTCAGGGCTATCAGTGGCACACCAAAGGCTGGTCCCTGCAAGTACAAGCAACGGCCCTGCTGCCACCAGTCTGCACCTGGGCCTCCTCCCTGATAGCTGGGGGGCTCTGTGCTGGGGGATTAGAAGCAGGAAAGGCTGAGCATTGCCCCAGTGTACCCAGGACATGCATTTAGGCAGCATACACCAAAGAAGGCTCCACCCAACACTGTAGGGAGCAGACCAAGACACAGCCTCCAGCTGATCATCCCCTGGGTAGCTACTAGGGGGAACAGAGTCTTTTGTAAAAAAAAAAAAATTATTTATGTTATGGCCTACTCAGCCTGTCCTAGGGGTGGGGCTGGCACAGCATGTGGTGCCAAGGATCAAACCTCGGTCCGTGTGGTTGCCTAAGCAGGCGCTTTAGACTGCCGAGCTATCATGCTGGCCCAAGGGAGAAGTCTTTTTAAAAAGAGGCATTGTTCCTTGTGGACGGACTTTCAAAGTAAAATACAGTATATCCAGTGGCTGAGGACAAGGCTTGCTTTGCCAGGCTAGCTTCCTTGAAGCCTGGTGTCATTTAAGGGAACAGACTCAATGAGACCTGAGTTGATGCTTCTTCTTCCCCGTTTTCCCCTTTCCTCCCTCTTTCCCTCCCTCTTTCCCTCCCTTCTTCTGCCCACCCCTCCGTGTCTCTCACTTCAGAATGACCATTCACGCCTCCACACAGGCTTTTCCTCAGTAGAGCAATGTCTCCTAACCACCAATATGATTTTCCTCAATATATTTTCATCAATCCCAGAGGCCCACGCAGGGTGGCTTTTCCATCCTACTTTTATACATTTGGGCTGGAGCGTACGTAGCTCAGTGGTGGAGCACTTGCCTCACAGTGGAGCCCTAGTCCGTCAGATCCTCAGAACTTTAAAAGAAAAAACTGAGTCCAGTTGAATGCTTGTACGCAGAGAAGCCACCCCTTCCTCAAGTAGGCCTCCTTCCCTTCAACTGTGAATATGGATCTTTAGTCTCCTCTTTTCAAAATTACCCTGTCTCTTTCCATTGGGCCCTTCCTCTCAGCCTCCAGTGAGGAGGGCTCAGCACCACTGTGCCATCTATTCACCCCTTTCACTCACAAGCAGCTGAGCAGCCACGTGGTTGTTCCACATGGATGTCATTTTTTAATCTATCACCTACTCTATTTTCATTAAAATAAAAATTATGCAAAAATGTATTCTAGCAGGGTCGATGAGGACTATTGTTAGATGGATTCATGGGCTTCCTCTGCAATTTATCCTGTCATGACCTCGTCCTGTTAGGGTCTAGCCGGAGTTGGAGGGCTCAGGTGGGTGAGGGTTGCTGCGGGTGCTGGGAGAGCTTGCTGGTGTGCAAGGCCTGCGCCTCCCGCTCTGTCTCCCTGCAGCCCTACCCTGAGCCCTGCCCCACTGATAAGAGCATGTTACAGTTTGGATCTCAAGTATTCCCAGAGGTCCACATGGTGAGGCGTGCTCTTCTGGGTAGCAGTGATGGAGGCAGTGACAGCTACAAGGTGGGTCCCGGAGAGGAATCTTCAGGTCATGGGGGCTGGGCCTGTGAAGGGGTTGGCAGGGCCCCACAATGTTCCTCCCTGCTTCCTGGGCTGGAGGTGAGCGATCTGGGTCCTACTTGTGCCTTCCCATGAGGTGCTGCTTCAGCACGGGCTGGGGTGGGGGACACTGACCATGGACTTGAACTCGTGACACCATGAGCCAAATAACTCCTCTCTCTTTCTAAATGGATTACCGCAGGTATTTGTGAAGGAAGTGGACCAACACCAAATAGCACACGGTTGAAATAGTTCTTGACCTGTATCCCACAGATGGGGAAAAGGAGCCAGCCAATTCTTTGCTCTGAAGATTAGGGTAGAATGAGCCTCACCCCCTCTCTTCCCCACTAACTCTCACCAAGGAGGAGTGCTCAGTCTGTAATGGTCCCACCGAGGCTCTGACGGCTGCACTCGGTGGCTCTTCTCCAGCAAATCTCTTGCTTGTGGGTTTCTACGACTGCAGCTCTCAATCCTTCACTGGGTGCCTTCCCTACTCTCCTTCTCTCCTGTTTCAAAGGGACTCTCTACCTTGCTGTCCTACCTGCGGCTTCACATCTGATCGCACAGCGATCTTTCTGCTCTCTTGAGCACTCCCCAAGCCACATTAGGAAGCACAGTATCTGTGCTCTCATTGAAGCACAGTGTATGAGAAACACCCTTCATTAATGGTAGCTTGCCATCCTCTTTAAAAAACCATAGTTACCACATCTTAGTAGCCTAAGACCAAAAGGGAACCTTGAAAAGTCAATGTGTTATATCATCTGAAAACGATTATGCCATGACTTTGTCTGAATAATTTAGAAAACTGCTGAACTCATTTAAAAAAAAAAAGGCTGGGCATGGGCATGGGCATGCCTATAATCCTAGCACTTGGGAGGCAGAGGCAGGAAGACTTCTTCAAGTTTGAGGCCAGCCTAGGTTATACAGTGAGTCCAAGGCCAGTCTGAACTACATTGTGAGACTTTGTCTCAAAACCGCCCCCTCTACCATCCAACCTAGCTACTTCCCTTGTCACCTTCCTGAAAGAACTAAAAGCATCACCCTGCAGTGATATATGCACATCCATGTTTATAGAAGCATGGTTTGTAATAGCAAATGTTGAAAACAACCCAGATGCCCATCAACTGGTGAACGGGTAAAGAAGATGTTTTTTATTTTTTTAATGCAATAAAGTACTAGTCGGCCATAAAGAAAGAAAAGGTGTAAGACATTTCTATGTAAATGGATGCACCTTGAGACCATTCTTTTTAGTGAAATAAATTGGACACACATATTTAATACCACATTGTTCTTCTGGTGTAACAAACCAAAGCATAAATAAGGATGAAAATGTATAATAGGTGTTGTGAATAGGAAGAAAATGTTCAACTTGGAGGAGAATAGGGCAGTAGGGAGGGGGAAAGAAGAGAAAACTAAAAAAAGGAAAAATGAAAACTTTTGTAAATGGGGAGGGGAAGAGGGGTCAGAGGGAAAGGAGGGGGAATGGGATAAAAAGAAACAAGTAATATCAGGTGCAGGTACAAATTCTCTATGATAAATGCAACCGTTATGTACATCTAAAATGCACCAGCAAAATTTGATTGGAGTAAAAAAAACACTGCCCTCTCCAGATTATTATGGTTATGATTACGATTATTATTACTTTATATTATGGCCAGGGCTGTGGGTGGGGCTGGCACAGCATATGGTGCCAGGGATCAAATCTCAGTCCCTGCGGTTGCTTAAGCTTGCCTAAGCAGGTGCTTTAGACCACTGAGCCATCTCACTGGCCCAAATTTTTTTTTTTTTTTCAGGACGGGCTTCGAACTCATGACCATGGACTTGCTAGACAAGCACTTGAGCCACGGAGCTATCTCCCTGGCCTCCAGATTATTTGGACTCCAGCCACTGATGCTTAGCTACCGTGGATCTGAAGATTATCTGCCAATCACCTTAGAGCCACTGGAGAATCTTGTGCCTGGCAAAGCAAGCAGACTATGATATTCTAAGAAAGGGACCAGATACCTGAAGATTATGGCTTAAATGGGAAAGGCAACATCACCACAAAAACTAAAAGGTTGTACCACATGACATACTTTTAATGTAAATGTATACATTTGGATAGGGAGCTATCTCTGGATTTAAGACGTTAAAAGTAAGAACTGTTAGCTTGAAGGTGGGAACCATGCTCAAAAGTACTGGGGTAGAGGTTTGTTGTTTTTACCAGATTCTTAAGGACTTCGTGGCCTGCAAAAGGTAAAGAACCCATTTTAGAAGAAGACTGAGCCAGGCGTGGTGGTGCACTCCCATAATCCCAGCACTTGGGAGGCTGAGGCAGGCAGAATCTTGCAAGTTCGAGACCAGCCTGGGCTATAAAAGTGAGCTCAAGGTCAGCCTGAACTGCATAGTGAGACCCTGTCTCAAAAAAAAAAAAAAAAAAAAAAAAAAAAAAAAAAAAAAAAAAAAAAAAAAAAAAAAAAAAAAAAAAAAAAAAAAAAAAAAAAAAGGCTGAAAAAAGTGTCAGGTATTATAAATAATGATTACATGACTAGTAACCATGTTTAACCACTAATACACATTATACCACTGCAACATTTCTGATATGCATCAAGTATTTACCATAATACTCATGCATCTGATATGGATGGGTGTGTTCAAACATTTTTTTTACTATGTATGTATGTATGTATGTATGTATGTATGTATATATGTATGTATGTATATATGTATGTTTGTTTGGCTGGCTCAGCCTGCCCTGGGGGTGGGGCTGGCACAGCATGTGGTACTGGGGATGGAATTTTGGTCCCTGCGGTCGCCTAAGCAGGTGCTTTAGACTGCTGAGCTATCTCACCAGCCCTCAAACACAGATTTTAACTTGTATTGTTTACTGTTATCTCAGAAAACTTTCAGGTAGATAATTGATGCTATATACAAGTAGAATAAAAAAAAACTGTTTAACCATTTAACATAGTGTTTTAGTTGCAACATTTTCTCTTATATAAGGAAGATAAATTACTGTGCATATTTTATGATAGGTTGATTAAAGCATATATGAGGGAGTTGGGCATGGTGGCACATGCTTACAATCCTAGCACTCTGGAGGCTGAGGCAAGTAGAATCTTAGGAGTTCAAGACCAGCCTGGGCTACAAAGTTAAGCTCAAGGCCAGCCTGAATTGCATTATCAAGACCCTGTCTCAAAAAAACAAAGAAAAAGATAAAATTTTTTTTTACTTCTAAAAAATTATTTTAATGAGACTGTAATAATAATATTATAAATGATTCACATTTAGAAAAACAAGATGAGAGGTATTTAACCATGGTTTTTGTATTGCACATTACTCTCCTCAGTGTAGTTGCTCAGTTCACAGATGTCAGCATATAAGGTTAGTCAAAGTGGAGATGGTATCAACTGTTATTTTCTTTTTTTAATTGTGTTTCATAGCAGCTGTTCTCTGTTTATTATAAATATGTAGACATAGTTCCACCAGTCCCCTTTTCCCATTTCTTCTGCCGACATGATCAACTCATGGGCTTCATTCTTTTTTTTTTTCATTGATTGATTGATTTATTTATTTATTTTTTAGTGTGTGTGTGTATCTATGTTTATTTTTTTATTTTACTTTTTATTGCTTTTAATAAGAGATAACAATGTGAGTTTCAAAACATGTTAGTAGTACATTCGCAATAGTTGAGATACTGCATATTGTTGTCCTCACAAATGTTACGACAAATTTTCTAATCAACATTGGTTCCAAAGGGGGGGAAGAAGAAGAGAAGAAAAAGCTTTCTTCTCTTTGAACTAGGAGGAAGTAGTTGTATATATAGTCCAATGTTTCATAATTGCAGTGGGTTACCGGTGAAACTGACAATGCTGAAGGCTGTTGATTTAAGCCTGTTACAGCTTATTGTACTAATCTTCCTCTGCGTTTTATGCCTCGTAATTAATCTTTTCTGTTGGGTGATGAAGTGCAAGCCAAAGCAAGACTTGTCTAACAAAACTTTTATCATTTGTACTTTCCAGGGTCAAATCTCCTCAGGATTAACTTTGGAACCATGTGCAATGCTTTGTAGAACTGTTGTCAGTGTCAGCCATGGGGATGAGTCACAGCCAATGCTTGGCCAGTTGGCTCTCTGTGAAAGCCTGAGAGAACATTTTCTCCCCAGGTGACTCTCCCTAGGCACACTACACTTCACTTATCCTTTCCTCTGAGGTCCCATAATCTCCTTGACCAGAAAATTTGGGAAAACCCCTGAGTTATAGGATGTTAGAGCACAGGTTCTCTTATGTCCTGAGTCCTCACTGACCTTGAGGGGCTAGAGCCAAAATGATGGCTATCCTCATAGCCCTTCTTTTTTCTCCAATTTTTGGTCTGTTAACTTACATTCTCAATCCTCCAGCAGAAAAGCTCCATGATACAATTACTTCATAACATAGGTATTGAGCTCAACCTCACTGCCTTTTTAAATATCATACATCTTAGACTTAGTTTGACATTGGTATTTTCCTTCAATCATTGATATTATAATAAATCTCTACATATTATGATTAAAAAGTTACATATTTTTACACAGACAGAAAAATAATTTTGGAGCTAAAAATTAAATTCAGAATTTTTAAAACCAGAAACCATTTGGAGTAGTCAAGAATAGTTCTTTAGTTTAGGATTTTTTTTTTCCATATTTTGTGCAGCGTCTCACTACACATCTCAGACTCATAGTGATCCTTCTGTTTTCAGCCTCCCTAGCACTGGGATTACAGGTGTGTGCCACCATGCCTGGCCTCAAGGTTGGCAAGGCACACCCAGAACTGGGGCTGGCATGGCACACAGTACCAGACTGAACTCAGGACGTTGCACTTGCCAAGCAGGCACTTAGACTGATGAGCTATCTCCTCAGTCCTTAAATAGCTAAAAAGTAACACTTCTGTAAGTCTGTCTTCAAAACTGGTTTTAAAAATTAGGTTTGAGGGGCCTGGCGGGATGGCTCAGTGGTCTAAAGCGCCTGCTTGGGAAAGCTTGGGCGGCTTCAGGGACCGCAGTTCAATCCCCGGCACCACATGCTGCGCCAACCCTGCCCTCAGGGTGGACTGAGCTGGTCATAAACGTGAGTGAATAAAGAAACAAAGGTTCTGAAACAAGAAAAAAATAAAAAAAAAAAAAAATAAAAAATTCTTAAAAATATCACTCACTGACCAATCAAGGTATTGTGTACTTTGTTTTTTTAAGTTTAAAATAAACTTTATTTATTTATTTATTTATTTATTGGGCCGGCAAGATAGCTCAGTGGTCTAAAGTGCCTGCTTAGGCAAGCTTAGGCAGCCACAGGGACCAAGGTTCAATCCCCAGTACCACATGCTGTGCCAGCCCCAACCCCAGGGCAGGCTGAGCCCGCCATAACATATATATATATATATATATATATATATATATATATATATGTATTAGGGAAAGTTCTACAGGACAGGGTGTTCAGAGTCTCACTACTAGATCAGACTCATAGTGATCTGCCACCTGCTTACAGCCTCCCAAAGAACCTGGACTGCAGGCATGTACAACCACACCCAGACTCAACTGAGTGAGGCAACACGACATAAAATAAACTTTATACAAATAAAATACGCTTCATAAGACATTATTTATTTATATATCTGACATGTTTTGCTGATCCTTTGCTATCTGTAGGCACCAGTATTTGGGCTGGGATTACATGAGTGAACAAACCAGACCAAAAATACAGTACATCATTATAAAACATTCAGATATAGAACTTTAAAAATCAAACATATTCTTATGTCCACTTCACCATCTCAGTTCTCTGCTTGAAATATTCCTGTTATTAATTTTACGCGTTTTCTCTCAGAGCTTTTATATTTATTTTCCCAGAAGACCTTATATAGCAGTGAAGGGCAAACCTTTTAAAACTTTCAGTGAGATATTTATGATAGGTACTCAACACACAACACAGAAAGAGGCAGAAGGAAGAAGAGAAAAGGGCTTTCTTTTCTTTGAGGATGTGAGAGAGAACATGGGGAAATGAGGAATTCTCTTGGTTGGAACAAAGGGAGGCTGAGGCTTTTATGGCCTTTTGCTTGAAGGGGAAGTTTAGATGTACCTGAGGGAGCTGATTGGGGGTCTTCCCTGAGTCAGCAGGAAGGGTGGAAGTAAATTATGTCCTGGGCTAAGTTGGAGAAGAAGGGGGAGGTGGTCTTGGGACAATAGGCTTTTGTTTTAAGGGCATCAGCCATATTAGATGACCACCATAATGATTTTAGCAATTCATACTAGGGCCAGAACCTATCAATTTACAAATATCTTACTGATGCATGCATGCCATAAGTTTACCGACACTATTACCGACACTGTAAGATATTTTTTGGTTTTGGTTTTTGAGACAGGGTCTCTGTATGCAGTTCAGGCTGGCCTTAAACTCACTATGTAGGCTAGGCTGGCCCTGAACTTACAAAAACCCTTCTGCTTCCTCCTTCTGAGCACTGGGATTACAGGCATGTACTACCAAACTTGGCTTTTTTTTCTCTCTCTTTTTTTTTTTGCAGGACTGGGGTCCAAATTCATGATCTTGCACTTGCCAGGCATGCACTTGTGCCACAGAGCTATCTCCCCAGCCCCCCACACTTGACTCTTATATAGGATTTTAGAAACAGCTTTGAGATATTAAATGGATACTGATGTATGTGTATTAGACAGCTGAGCTAGACAGAGATATATAGGCAGTCATACAGGGCTAGGCCTTCCAGAAACAGAATAAAGGTGAAACACATCACAACTGTGGCCAGAGAACCTGTAGACCTGTATATTTCCTCAAAGGACAAACACCAGCCACACGAAGCCTTGATATCAGTTACCTCAGTGGATGACCAAGACCACCAGACCCATCATTTCCTGGAGGAAGTCTTTGTTCTTTCTATGCACCCTTGTTGTATGACTTGTTTTCTCGTTAGATCACTGCTACCTAAGCCACTATCCTTGTTTTCTTATTAGTTAATTAATCATTGCTGTACCCATGTGGGTTACTGCTCTGTAAAATTTCCCTGTAAATAGGGTCCTCTTATACCCATTAGGGACCCCTCCTACTCCTCTGATAGATTTCCATCCTCTCAATAAATATCTTTTTTTTTTTTTTTTTTTTTTTTTTTTTTTTTTTTTTTTTTTGTCTTCTTGAGACAGGGTCTCACTATGCAGTTCAGGCTGGCCTTGAGCTCACTTTTGTAGCCTAGGCTGGTCTTGAACTCACATTGATCCTCCTGCCTCAGCCTCCCAAGTGCTGGGATTACAGGCGTGCGCCACCACGCCTGGCTTAATAAATATCTTCCTAATCTTTTTTTTTTTTGCGGGACCAGGGATCAAAGTCACGACCTTGCACTTGCCAGGCAGGCACTTGTGCCACGGAGCTATCTCCCCAGCCCCATATCTTCCTAATCTTAACCTCCATTGTTCCTAGAATTCATTCTTTAATTTTCAGAGAACACGAAGTTGGCATATCAGACATCTAACAGGTTGGGTCATATTTTCCTTATATCACTATTTGAGGATCTGATGTCATACCTGTAACATGTATAGATCATCAAATTCACTTCCATTAAGTATGCAATTATATGTATTTTCAATATATTTGCAGGAGCTGGTGGCACCTGCTTGTAATCCCAGCACTCAAGAGGCTGAGGCAGGAAGATCACCATGAGTTTGAGGTCAGCCTGGGCCACATAGTGAATTCAAGGCTAGCTGAAGCTACACAGTGAGTCTGTGTGTCAAAAACCAAAATGAGTAAAATAATATAAGTTGATACATATTTTAAATTTAAGATTCTACTCATCTACATGTTTTGTTTTTTGAGACAGGCAGGGACTTACTTTCTTTTTTTTTTTTTTGTCTTTTTGAGACAGGGTCTTGCTATGCAGTTCAGGCTGGCCTTGGGCTCACTTTTGTACCCCAGGCTGGTCTCGAACTCGCACCAATCCTCCTGCCTCACCCTCCCAAGTACTGGGATTACAGGCATGAGCCACCACACCCGGCTTTCTTGTTTCAGAACCTTTGTTTGTTTGTTTATTCACTCATTTTTTATGGCCGGCTCAGCCCGCCCCAAGGGCAGGGGATTGAACCGCGGTCCCTGAAGCCACCCAAGCTCCCAAGCAGGGGCTTTAGACCACTGAGCCATCCCATCAGGCCCGGGACTTACTATGTAGTACGAGTTTGCCTTGTTTTCACCTATGTAACCCAGGCTGGCTTTAAAGTAAACTGACAGAGATCCTCCTGCCTCAGCCTCCCAAGTACAGGTGTATGCCTCATGCCTGCTTTAGATTGTTAATATTATATATATGAAAATTTTCAGGTGGCGCACACCTGTAATCCCAGCACTTGGGAGACCAAGGCAGGAGGATCAGTGTGAGTTGGAGACCAGCTTGGGTTACAAAAGTGAGCTCAAGGCCAGCCTGAACTGCATAAGGACACCCTGTCTCAAAAAGACAAAAAGAAAAAAAAAAAAAAAAAAGAGCGGCTCACAGCTACAGAACCCCTACTGTGTGCCTGAGGATCCAGGATGCTCGCAATAGTGTACAGCTCTGCCTGAAGTCCTCACAGTCCCATGAGGCATTTACTCTGCTTAGGCCCATGCTATAGACATGGAGACAACAGCACAGCGGTCATTTATCTACTGAAAGAATAATTTAGAAAGAGGCAGAGCTGGGTTTTAGGTGCAAGCGAAGGGGCTTCCAAATGCACACAATTCCCTACTTCCCTGAGATGTGAGGGGCGAAGGAGAGGGGCTAAACATACATGGATACATGTGTAGGCTGAGTGTGAGGGAACCAGGCAAAGTGCTTAGCATAGCAGTGGCTCCTAGTAAGCGCACAATAAAAATCAAAAAAGAAATAATCAATCAGCAATTTGGGTATTGGGGGATCTCAATATCCTACTGTCACAAAGACAGGTCAACTAGGTACAATATAACAATGAAATATTAAAAGTGAACCACACTTTCTAACAAATGGACTTAGTAGGTGTCCACAGTGTTCCCCACCACAACATCTAATGCACCTTCTTCTCAGCTGCATGCAGGATGCTCTCCAAAACAGACCACATGCTAGCTCGCAGAGCATGCTTTAAGTGAGTGCAGAGAAACCAGACTTATCCCACGCAGTTTACCCAACCACAGTGTGATGAAGTGGGTAATCAGTGGCTAAATAAACCACAAGAACAAGTTGGTGCTACTCTAGTTCTTCAGGACAATAGTCCTGGAAGGTGCCTGAAAGGGGGCGGCGGGAGGGGGGGGGATCTCCCAGGTGCAAAGCAGAAGTGCTGTAACGATAAGGCAGACAGACTGTCAGACTTCAGAAAAGTCTTGGCCGGGAAAACAAGGGCAGTGTAGCCACTGGTGCTTTGGGCCCCATGGAGAACCAGTGTGACTGAGGACAGTCAAAGGAGGCCTCCAGGAGAGGAAAAGCTCAAGACCCTAGGTGGAAGAAGGGTAAATCAGATTAGGAATATTTTTATGTTTCCTTTAAGGTATCTGAGTTTTATTTAGCAGATAATTGGAAACCATTCGATAGGGTGGAAGGGAGCAGGGTATCCCAGAGAGGACAGTTGAAGAGGCTGGACGTGAGGCCCCACTCAGCCTGCCACAAAAGCTCCACTTCATACATCTGCTGCTGAGTGAGTATCTCCTTCGACTTCATGCCCTTCAATCACTGTTTGATCTCAGACCAAGATAATCTTTTACATCTAAAACCTGTTTCTCATGCTTAGCATTACCAAGCATCTTTTCAGTGCTAGTGATGTTCATTTCTTTTCAAAACACGGGAGACCCATGAAAAAGCTAGATAAAAATAATAGTAACAACAAGAAAAATGCGGAGATGTCCAAGGTGGTAATTTAAAAACAAGTAGGACAAGTCTTGATCATGTCAAAGTTAGAGCTAAACTGGGTGGGTGTGGTGGCACTCACTGGTAATCTCAGCATTTGGGAGCCTGAGTCAGGAGGATTGCCACAAGTTTGAGGTCAGCCTAAACTACATAGCAAGGGCTTTTTTTTTTTTTTTTTTTTTTTTTTTTTTGGTAGAGCTGAGGTAGAAAGAAGAGCTTAGAGTAACGTAACTTGTGTTATGCTTAAACAGCAAATTTATTACACTGAAAGTTACCCTTTGGCGTAAACAGTAGAAATAAAATGTCCGTTTTGCAAAGTGCGCTCAGACAAAAGCGAAGTTGTAGGGACGTTCTGATTAAAACGAGGCAGAAATATCAGATAACATTGTTCAACAGGAGCTGGAGGTGAGAAACAAGGTTTGTCCAAACCATCGTTGTTCATATACAGCAGTCTGTGCTTTGTTTCTGGTTGAATAATATATAGGTTTAGCACATGAACTGGGAAAGAAGCATTACTGTAAATTCCGGTTTTCCAAAATAATCCCCCACCCCCTTTTCTTCTTGTGACGTTGGGGTTTTACCAGCAGCACCCTGCACGCACCAGACAAGCCCTCTACTGGTAAGCTCCGACCAGCCCAGAACAGCGGCTGCTTGAGTTTGGTTCTCAACTTTGCACTGTGGAGAAAGGAAGCACACATACCTAGAGGGGACCGTGGGAACCCCACGTTCCTGCCCTTCGACCCTTCCCTGCTTCTGCCGGCCGGGGGACTCCGAGCCACGCCTCCGCGGGAGCCCCTCAGGGAGAGTCGGCGCTGCCCGCGGGCTGCCGTTGGGATCCTCGCCTTTCTCCGTCCCAGGCCAGGAGGGAGGCTGAGGAGGAGAGAAAGCAGACCCGAGCGGTGAGGACCGGCAGCACAGGCACAGTCTGAAGCGGGCCAAGGCGAAGGGGAGCGAGGCTTCCGGCCCCGCGTCTGCAGGACAGCAGCACCCGCTCGGGGTAGGTAGAACCGAGGCCCCGGGACGTGGGGCCGGAGGGGCCGGGCCGCGTCTCGGGCGCAGCCCCGGGAGTTGGGGCGTCTTCGGGTTCCGCGCGCACTGGAGGCTGCGGCTCGGCTGGGCAGTGGGGCGGGGTCCCGCGGGGAGCGCCCGGGCCCCAGCGGCCAGGCCCACGGGGACCCCTGCCGGCGCGGCCGGGGGGCTCGGCGTGGCGGGGCGGCCGCTGCGTGCCGTCAGGAGCGCGCTTCCGCCCGCGGCGCGCCCCGGGGGTTCGGGAGGCTCGCCTGCCCCGCCCCTGCGTCGGCCGCAGCCCCCGCGCACTCCCGCTCGCCCGCGCCGAGGGGCCGCGGCACAGCCCTCCTTGGGGAGCCCTTCTCGCCCCTTAACCCCGTCGGGCGGCGCTAGGGCTCCCGCTGCAGCCGCCCTCGGGACGCAGACAGGAAACGCTGGCGAGAAAACATGTTCCCACGCCCACGGGGTTCCACAGGTCGGCGTGGGGCGCAGGTCCCCCAAGCCGCGAGAGCTGAGTGCCCCGGCTCTGCTCCTTCGGCCTCTTGTCCCCTTCCAGAGCTCCCATTCTCTCCGCCGCCTCCGGGAGAGAAGCCTTTGCCGCCGCGGACTTTCCGAGCCCCTCCTGAGTTCTCCCGAGGATCTCCACTCTAAATCTACCTGGCCACTTCCACTTAGCCTTTAAGATACAGGCTACAGCCTCTCCAGCCTGCCACCCGGCTTTTTAGGAGGCTGAGGCGGGAGAAATGCAAGGTGGAGGACAGCTTGGGAGATTTAGTGAGGTTCCCTCTCGAAATAAAAACAATTAAAAGGGGTGGAGAAGAGCTAAGGATGTAACTCAGTGATAGATCATGTGCCCAGCGCGCCCGCACACACGCACACGCGCACACACACACATGCACGCGCGTGCACACAGCGTCAGTGTCACACAGGTTGTGACACCCTGGCCCTAGCCCTAACCCCCTAGCATTTTGCAAGTGTATTTAGAGGTGGCACCATGAAGCCAATACTATCTTCTCTACTAATCTGGAAGATACTCAGCAGCAAGGGTTGTTTCTCCATCCGTGAATCTTTAGCATAATGTCTGACACATATTAAAGCTTCAATAAGTGTTTGGTGAATGACTGAAGGAAGAGAACATCTGGTTCCTTCGGGTTTTGTCACTGCAACACCAAAAATGAACTCAGTCTTCACACTCATTCTTGTGGCCTGAGAAACACCTGCATTCTCTTTCTCTCTCTCCTTCCCTTCCTCTCCACCCCTCTCCAGGAATCAATCTCTTTTTCTTCTCAGTACCAGGAATCAAATGTCACACCTTGCACTTGCCACACACGGGCAGTTGTACCTCTGAGTTATATCCCTAGCTGATGCTACAGGTTGAATTTCCAGGACCTCAAGAATGAAAGCTTCAAGAGTTGTCGTTGCTCAGTGTCTGGGGAGATAGCTCACTGGAATGAGTGCTTGCCTGGCAAGCACAAGGTCCTGAGTTCCATCCCTGATACCGCCAAAGAAAGAAAGAAGCTGGGAGGTGGCACATGTGTAATCCTAGCACTTGAGGAAACTGAAAACAGGAGAATCACTACGATATGTTCGTGATCCCAGCACTTGGGAGGCTGAGGCAGGAGGACTGCTGAGTACAAGGCCAGCTAGAACTGTACAGGCCGGCCAAATAGCTCAACTTAATGCCTAAGGGGCTGGGGTTCAATCCCCAGGCCTGCCATGCTGCCCCTGCCCCAGGGGTGCCAGTGATCCCAGCTCTTGGGAGGCTGCAAACAGGCAGATCACTAGGAGTCCAATCTAGTAGTGAGACCTTGAACACCCTGTAGACATCTCCCCCCCCCAAAAAAAAAGACAAAAGCCAGGTGTGGTGGCCCAAGTCTATAATCCTAGCATTCAGGAAGCGGAGACAGGAGGATCACTGGGAGTTCCAGAACAGCCTGGGCTACAAAGTGAGCTCAAAGCCAGCCTGAACTGCCCAGGGAGATGGTCTCAAAAAGAAAGAAAGAAAAAAAAGGCTAAAACAAAAAGTACTTTTAAATGAAATTAAAGAAACTGCCTCACTTAGTGTTTAGTACCATAAAACTTTCTTACTCCATTTTACTTGCTGGTGAGAAGGTCCAACTGTCAGGGGTTATCAGAGTCCACATGGACAGGTAGCCACAACACCAGTATCACCCTCACATCACACTTAAACAGCGTTTGGCTCACTAAGTCAGGTTCTAGTCTTAGAGTTACAGTAACACCACACTTCGAAAGTGACTCATCTTAGCAAGTCATTTTTACACCACAGAGTCTGAAATGAAAAAAAAAAAATGCAGATTGAAAATACCTCGGTCTTGTTTCACTTTTGTGTGCCATTAAAACCGAGCTTCTAAAATCAGTCTCCTCCAATTTTACTTTGAATATTTTTCTAAAACTCTCCTGGCTTTCCCCTTGTCTTTCATTTTGACCACCGGGGGTTTCCTAATCATAGCTAGAGTTTTTCTCTCAAACTTCTCTAAATTTCCCCTCTTCACTTTCCATCAGTCAGAATGTTTGAAAGTAAAGTTTCACGTTAATTCTTGTTCGGTACTGGGATTGAATGAGGAAGCTTTGAACTGAACTATATCTTTATTTTATTTTTTCTTCGATCAGATTTTACTGGGACATTTTAGATATACCTAATGGTCACATTCATCAGAGAATTTGTTCCTGTACATGATACGACTTGTTTCTTTTTTCCCATTCCCACTGCTGGTGGGAGTGTAGGCTGGTGCAGCCATTGTGGAAATCAGTGTGGAGATTCCTCAGAAAACTAGGACTGGAGGGCTGGTAAGATAGCTCAGCAATCTAAAGCGCCTGCTTAGGCAAGCTTAGGCAACCACAGGGACTGAAGTTCAATCCCTGGCATATCATAAATAAAGTTAAAAAATAAAAAATAATAAAAAAATAAAACTAGGACTGGAGGTCCCGTGTGACCCAGCTATTCCCCTTCTGAATATTTTCCTCCAAAATTAAAAGCATCATATCATGGCAATAAATGCACTCTTGCATTTATAGCAGCACTATAAACAAGTTTGCTTCCATTTTTCTTTCTTTTCTCACCCCCTTTTTTTTTTACCTTTCCCTCTTCCTACTCCCTTGTTCTCTCCTTTTGAATATTTCTTTCCTATTTCATAATACCCATTACATATTTTCATCTTTCTATGCACTTTCAGCTTTTTACCCCAGAGAAACTGTGGTATTTACACGTGTGTGCCAACAGTATGGTCTCAAGGTGCATCCATTTACCTAGGAATGTCTCAGGCTTATCCTTTATGGCTGAGTAGTACACCTTTGTATTAAAAAATTGTATCTATCCTTAGACTATGTACTAAATTCATTAAAAAGAAAACCATATCTTTATCCATTCACCAGTTGATAGGCATTTGGCTGTTAAACACTGAGCTGCTATAAACACAAGAGTGCATATTTTGCTGTGTATGATGTTTTTAATTTGGGAGAAAATATTCAGAAGGGAGGGCTGCCCGGATAGCTCAGAGGGTTAAAGAGCCTGGAAAAAGCTCTTTGAAAAAAAGAAAACCCGAAAGAGTAGGGTTTGATACCCAGTGTGCTGAGCTGGCCCTGCCTCCGGGGCACCCTGAGATGGCAATTAAGACTGGGCATGGTGGCACATGTCTATAATCCCAGTGCTTGGGAGGCCGAAAACAGGAGAATCACTATGAGTCCAATCTATATAGTAAGACCTTTCAGGCCCAGCAGACCCTGTACTAAATACATAAAAAAAAAAAAAAAAAAAAAAAAAAAAAAAAAAAAAAAAAAAAAAAAAAAAAAAAAAAAAAAAAAAAAAAAAAAAAAAAAAAAAAAAAAAAAAATCAAGAAGAGGACCTCTAAATCACATGGGACCTCTAGTCCTAGTGTTCCAAGGAATCTCCACGCTGATTTCCACAATGGTTGCACCAGTCTACACTCCCAGCAGCAGTGGAGAAGGGTTCCTTTATCCCCATAGCCCTGCTAGCATTTGTTATTGGTTGATAATAACTGTTGTAGTTTGGGGTTTTACAAAGGAACAATACAATACAAGACACATTTTATAAGATCATTTTATAATGAATCACCCAAAGAATCATATACAAGAGTGCAGGAAATCTATCTATACACTAATGATGAAAGAATCTAGCTGAGGGCCTGGATCCTAATATCCTGCATGAGTCCAGCTGAAGACCTAGAGCTCCTCATTGCAGTACCTCCCACAAGTCCAACTGGACGCCAGGAGCTCCCAACAATGCCTCATGCAGGCCAGGTTCATGGATTTGTGCTAGGAAAGCCCAAAGGTCAATGGTGGAAACTAGAAAGTCTCTGTCAACAGGATGAAGGATCTGTGCTGGCAGCTGAGAGATCTGCACTGGAGTCAGGAAGCAATGCTCAAGGTAAGAGCTACTGCTCCCCCCAAAGTACCACAGCCATCCTCAGCAACAGTGAGGTCCCGAGATCCTCCAGTGATGACTAGGACAGCTGAGCTCCCATCAGGAAAGCCAACATGACAAGCTTCTTCAGGGAGCTGAGCCGTGCTCCATCTTCTCCTCTGGAGCCAGGAAGTGATGCTCAAGGTGAGGACCAGAGCTCCCCTAAAATGAGCCGTAGCCATTCTCAGTGACAAGGAGGTCCTGAGCTTCTCATTCATCAGGAAAACTAGCATGACAAAGTTCTTCTGTAGAATAGCCCAAGAGAAGCAGCAGTTTTTGTGAAGAGCTTTCTTAACAGCCTCTTTCATCTTGTTTTCAGTTCTGTCTCTGATGTTGCTGGTGACCATCCTCAGGTGGTCTCCCCATACCCAGCATCACACTAGTTCAGTTCAGCTTGGTGTAACAAGTTGGCCATCAGTTGGCGATTCACCAAAAGTAGCCAATCTTTCTGGGGTGAGATGTAATCTCAGTGTTGTTTTAATTACATCTCTCAAGTGACCAGTGATGCTGCACATTCTTTCGTATATTTATTTGCTGCTTATATATTTATAAGAAGTGTGTATTCATCTCAAGTGCTACATCTTTATTTTGAGACAGGTTTTTGCTGTGGTTATTGCCTATGAAGGGCTCAAACTTAGGATTTTCCTGTCTCAGCCTCACTGAATGCTAGGGGTCATGTCAGTCCTAAGTTGCTCATTAGTTGTGCTTTCAGAAACCAAGTTCAACAGTAGAGCAACCTTTCTGCCCTCATAATTACCTTCCTGCCCCAGCTCCTCATCAGATATGCTCTTCACATTTATTTTTGAATTTACTTAACATTTGTATTTTCCATTCAGACCCTGGATATCAAGATCTATTCATTGTTAAATTTTGACCTCATCTTGGAATGTGAAGATGAGATACTGGAAGAATAAGAGTGCAAAATGTTGATCTTCTCTGAGGAATGTGCTGAAGTGATAGATGATCAGATGCAGATGCCATGGTAATGAAATGCATTGCCAGTGTATGTAATACAGGAATGCATACAAGGCTGGCCAACAGTCGGTGAATCCAAGAAAATCCCACGATGTAGATCCTATCTTCTTCTTTCCTACAGAAAGACACTGAAGTTCTTTTTTTTTTTTTTTCTGGAATCAGGGATCAAACTCAATACCTTGCTCTTGCTGGGCAGACACTCGTGCCCCTGAGCTATCTTCCCAGCCCTAAAGTTCTGATTCATTAGATATATTAACCAATATCTTTGAAGGTCATCTAGCTCACTTTCATTTTTTAAAAATTAATTGATTTGTTTTGTATTATTTTGGTGGTGCTAGTAATCAAAGCCAGGGCATCCGCATGCTAGAGCAATGTTCTACTACTAAGAGTTCTGACCCTTAATTTAACATGTTATTTATTTTGTAGTACTGGGGATTGAACCCAGGACTTTTTCCGTGAATTACATTTCCAGCCCTTTTAGAAAATTTTTTGGAGGCAAGGTCTTGCTAAGCCACTGACTTGCCCACATTGGGCTGGATTTCAAAATCATCCTGTCTCAGCCTTCCAAGTAGCTGGGATTACAGTCACACATCTCATATCTAGCACTCTTACTTTCAGTATTTTTTTCTCTTCCTTTCTTCCTTCCTTTCTTTCTTTCTTTCTTCCTTCCTTCCTTCCTTCCTTCCTCCCTCCCTTTCTTTTTCTTTCTTTCTGTCTCTTCCTCTTTCTTTCTTCCTTCCTTCCTTCCTTCCTTTCTCTTTCTTTCTTTCTTTCTTTCTTTCTTTCTTTCTTTCTTTCTTTCCTTCTTTCTTTCTTTCTTCTTTCTTTCTTTGTATTTTTGAGATAGGCTCTTACTATGCAGTCCAAGCAGGCCTTCAGTTCAGTTCACTTTGTAGTTCAGGTTCATCTGGAGCTCACAGCAATCCTTCTGTCTGGAATTACAGGCATGTGCCACCATGCCCAGCTTCTCAGTATTAAGTCAGACCTATAGGCTAATAGTAGTTATCGTGTCTCAGATTTCTTCCCTAAAAAACCACACTTTTCATTCGGGCATGGTTGTGTACCCCTATAATCCCAGCACTTGGGAGTCTGAGGCAGGAGAATTGGTGCAAGTTCAAGAGTACCATGGGATACAAAAATGAGTTCAAGGCTAGCCTAAACTGCATAGTGAGACCCTGTCTCTAAAAGACAAACAAACAAACAAAAAACTCTCAACCCCCCTCCCATACTTCTCTGCTTGCCAGTTTTTCCTGAGAGTTGCACATGGACCTCAAGTCCCAGGGTGGAGGCCAAGCTGCTTGAAACATGCACAACACCAGTGGTTCATATTCTCTTACTTCTTCCCTTGGGTAAGGGCAGTGTCATCTCCCTGGTAGCTCAACCAGAAATCTGGAAGTCTAGGACAGTACACAGACAGGACCCCACCCATAAGAGATACCAGCAAGAATAATTTGTTGTGTAAGCCATTTAGTAACTAAATGAATGAGTGGGAGTTGTCAACCACAGACCTTTACCAGAAGATTAATTGATCATAAAGTCCTGCATCATAAATCTCTCTCAAATCCTTTCCCCTTTTTTGATTCTTACCTACCTCCCTTGCTGGATTGTGACAAGGCTAAAATGAGATTAATATACATGAAAGTCTATAAGCCTCTAGGGAAAAACAAAGATAAGATAGTCACTTTCCTGGAGTCTGTTACTAAACTTGCCAGCCCCAGTTTGCCTCTTCTTTATAAGCTATAACTTTTTCTTTTCCTTTCCCTTTCTTTTTCTTTTCTCTAGTAGTTTTGTTCTACTATGACTTTCAGAGGCCCAGCGCTCAGATGCGAGGAACTGTGCTGGTCCTCATATGAAGGCTTAATAACTCCCGGTCTGTACCCTCTACTCGCTGTTTCTTTCTGTTTTGTTTTGCTAAACTGCAGATTGAACTCAGGGGCTTGTGTATGTTCATAAGTGCTGTCTCGCTAGACTGAGGTTGGTTATTTCTTTTTCTTTTTTTTTTTTTAATGTATTTAGTACAGGGTCTATAGGATCTCACTAGGCAGACTGAACTCATAGTGATTCTCCTTGTTCAGCCTTCCAAGAACTGGTATTACAGCCACTGGCCACCACATCCAATCTCAGTTGTAGTCTCAGTGTGCCCTGGGGGTGGGGCTGGCACGGCACTCTGGGGCTTGAACCCTAGTTCCTGAGTCTACCTAAGCAGGTACTTTAATCTGCTGAGCTATCTGGCTGGCCTTCCTTTTGTTTTCTTAATTAATTAATTAATTTGATTAATTGGTACAGGGTCTCACTATGCAGCTCGGACTCCTAGTGATCCTCCTGTCTCAGCTTCCCGGGATTGCAGGCGTGCGCCACCACACCTGGCTTTGGCATCTCAGGGCACACCCGGGGTGGGGCAGGGGCTGGCATGTGGTAGGGGAGATGAAACCCAAGTCCTTGTGTTTGCCAGGCAGTCGCTTAGACCACCTAGTTATCTCCTCAGGCCCTGATTCTGTTAATATCTGAAAGATCTGACTACTAAGAAGGCTTTAAGTTCTTTACTGAAAGGGAGAAGATATTCAGCCTTTACAGTTTCCACAGCACCATCAGTGGCCTTAGGCATAGAGTAAAAGTACTTACAAATGCTTAAAGAGGACCTAAACAATGACATCCTGGCCAGGCACAGTGGTGCGTCTTACAGTCCTAGAACTGAGGCTGAACCTAGTGTGGGCAAAATAGTATCTTCATGAGATCTTTTCTTGAAATGAATAAATTTATTTGTGTGCTATTTATTTACTGATTATTTTTTGAGACAGAGTCTTGTTATACAGTTCAGGCTGATCTTGAATTCACTATGAAGCCCAAGTTGACCTTAAGCTCAGTGATCCTTCTGCCTCAGCCTTCCAAGTGTGCCACTGTGCCCACACTTCAAAACCAATATTGCCGGGCGTGGTGGCGCACGCTTGTAATCCCAGCACTCGGGAGGCTGAGGCAGGAGGATTGGTGCGAGTTCGAGACCAGCCTGGGCTACAAAAGTGAGCTCAGGACCAGCCTCAACTGCACAGCGAGACCCTGTCTCAAAAAGACAAAAAAAAAAAAAAAAAAAAAAAAACCAAAAAAAACACAAAAAAAAAAAAAAAAAAAAAAAAAAAAAAAAAAAAACCCCAAAAAAACCCAATATTAAAAAGGGTAGATTCTTATAAATTGGATTTTATTGGTACATCTTAGAAATACATAAAGATCCCATCACCACAGAGAATTTGTACAAGATCTATCTTGATTCTTTTTTCCCACTCCTTTTCTCTCCCTTTGATGCAGGAATTAAAAACTGATCTGGGGTGGATGACCTCCAAAAGGGAACCTCCAAATGACATAGGGAAAACTGATCTCCAACCTGAAAAGTACCTGGAACAAGTTCGTGTTCTCTAAAACTGAAGAATGAATATTAGGAACAAATGGAGGTAATGAGCAGAATAGATTTATTGGGGAAACAAAGCTCCTATCAGAGAGAGACAGGAAGGGGGGTCCCAAGTGGGAGTCCCCAGGAAGCTGTCTCTTCCAGGGGCTTTTATAGAGGAAAACCATGTTCTGAGTCTGGTCTAAGATTGTGGAGATCTGGGAACTTGCTTAGGTGGGCATGAGGTGGGACAAAGCTATAGTCAACCAATGAGATTACAAGCACCATTGCTCAGGTAAAATTGGTTAAAATTGGGATCCAATGGGAAGGCAAGTCACATAGTGAGTGGGCAAGAATACAGAGTAAGGTCTCTTCCTATTGGACATAGGCTGGTGCTCTTTCAAGGGGATTGATACCTACGCAGAATATCAATTCCTGATGCCCACCCTTAAGTATGTAGCTGTTTTGGTTTACTCTTGTCTTGAGATCTGGCCCATGGCAGAGGAGTGTCTGTCTCTAGTAGCAAAGTCACCTTGTCTTCCATGTCGTCCTTGAGGGCCTAGCCCTGTCTGACTGCCTTTAATATTTCTATCTAATTCAGCTACCAACAATACTTTCAACCCCTTCTCCTGTCCCTGTTTACCAAGACTTTGTTTCCATTTTTCCTTCTTTCCTCACTTTTTATTTTTACTTGTCAAATGGGCAAAATATTTTGCAAAAGCCCTGGGCTGAAGTTCAATGCTGGTACTACAAAGAGAAAGAAATCCTCCCATTTGCAGTGGCAGAGATGGCCTGCAAGTCATTATGCTGAGTGCGATAAGCTAGGCCAGAAGGACAAATCCCCAGTATTCTCACTCAGCTGTGGAAGAGAAGGAAGTTGATTTCACAGAACTTGAGAGTAGAGTAGTGGTTGCCAGAGGCCAGGGAAGGTAGAAGGGAGGGAGGGACAGAAAGGCTGCTCAGTGGGAACAAAGTTACAGGGTTTTTGTTGTTGTTCCTATTGCTTTGTCTTTTTAAAACAGGTCTCGCTATGTAGTACAGGTTGGCCTTGAGCTCACTTGGTAACCCAGCCCAGCTTCAAACCTGCAAAGATCCTCCTGTCTCAGCCTCCTGAGCTGTGGCATTTCAGGCCTGTACCACTGTGCTTGGCTGGGATCACAGTTAAGACAGAAGCCAAGCTCTGTGTGTTGCTGCACACAGGGTGACTACATAACGTGATACACTGCACATTTCAAAAACATAAAAGAGTTCTGGAATTTTTACTGTGACAAGATGGTAAATGTTTGAGGAAACAGACCTGTCAAACATGATTTATTTTTTATTTATTTATTTTTTTTTAATTTTTTTTTTTCTTGTTTCAGAACCTTTATTTGTTTATTCACTCATTTTTTTATGGCTGGCTCAGCCTGCCCTGAGGGCAGGGCTGGCGCAGCATGTGGTGCCGGGGATCGAACCGTGGTCCCTGAAGCTGCTCAAGCTTTCCCAAGCAGACGCCTTAGACCACTGAGCCATCCCGCCAGGCCCCTCGAACATGATTTAAAGAGCTTTACAGTTTCACAGTGGAGGGGCTGCAGGTGTAGCTCAGGCATGAGGTCTTGGGTTTCATGTCCAGCACCACAAAAACCAAAACGAAGCAAAAAACAAAAGAAAATGCACCCTGTATATGCTTTGAGACATCATGTTATTCCATTACCATGTACATATTTTTATGTACTGGTTAGTAAATTTAAATAATACATGCTTGTCAATTGACAGATCAACTGTCCTCTGTCTTCTTGGTTATGGCCTGAGGCGAGATGGCCTTCCAAAGCCTCCTGCCATCTTGGGGGAGCTTTTCTGAGGGGGCTGGATCTAGGGTGTGTGATGTGGGGATCACAGTGTGTGATTACCCAGTGACTGGTTTGCTATGGATCTCGAGACTCACCATAAGGACAACACATAAGGGACATTTGCTGCGTGCTGCGTGCTGCTGTTGCTGCCTTCTGCCTGCCTGCAGTGTTTCTCCTCTGTGATACCCCTTTGCCATGCCATCCTCAGAGCCAGCCACCTATGAACTGAGCTAAATAGTCCTTTCTTCTGTTAATTTGGGGTGTCAGGTACTTTGCCCCAGCAAGGAGAAAAAGAACTAATCCACTTCGCCACCCCTGCCCTCTGCAATCTCCAGCTTCTCTCTAAATACTATTGGTCATTCTTTGAGACTTAGTGTTTCTTTATCAGGGATATATATATTTTTTTTATTTTGAGATTTAAGGGTCTAGATTAGCTGACAGAGTGGAATTTTTAGTTGCTGATTGTATTGAGCACCCAAAGAAAGCCAGGATGATAGTGCTGGAATCAGTAAAGTGTTATATATGTAGTACTTATAAACATACGTGTAGGGCTCAGATGGGCTGGCCCAAAGGTAAGGCACTTACCCTAGCATACATGAGGTCCTGGGTTCTATCCCCAACACTACAAAACAAACAAGCAAACAAACAAACAAACATAAAACCTATACATTCCATACCTTGGCATGTGCATGTCCCAATATACCAAACAAAATGCATTATTCTGTATAATTAATATACTCTAGTATAAGTTAAAGAAAAAAAAATACATACATCTAAAACTAAGTACATACAGCTCAATTGAAATACCTGAAAAACGCCTTTTAAGAATTGTATAGTACAAATTTTAAAAGCCTTAACATCTTCCTTTTTGTTACCCACTATAGCTTATCAGTCAAAGTCTCATTGCTTCTCTCTGTAAATGTCTTGTAAACATGGCCTGTCCTTTCTGGATATTGTCACCATTTCTGCTCTGGCCTTGCATGTCTCATCCAACTCCATCACCTTGGCTTCTTATTTATTTATTTATCTTTTTGAGACAGGGTCTCACAGTGCAGTTCAGACTGGCCTTGCACTCACTTTTGTAGCCCAGGCTGGTCTCGAACTCGCACCAATCTTCCTGCCTCAGCCTCCCGAGTGCTGGGATTACAGGCGTGCGCCATCACGCCCGGCTACCTTGGCTTCTTAATTGGACCTTTAGTCTTTGTTTTTTATTCTCATGCAGCATATACACAACCATAAATTAAATTGCAACAGATACTAATATCATGAAACCATTCTTTAGTCCCAAACCCACACTGCCAGGGACTCCCCAATACTCAGGACAGGAACAATTTTTTGGCCAGATTTTCAAGGACTTTTTTATTTAATCTTACCCTGCTGGTCTACTCTCTTAGAATCATCTTTACCAGGTGTGACAAGGTTGGCCTTTAAGATTTAAAGCTATCACCTGACATTTGCAGAGTTAGATCTACACACACAATGGGTATAGTCCACGGGTATAATCCCTGTACATGAGCAGCTGGAGAATTTGGGAGGCCTAAAACATCTGTCAAAACCTGGGAATGATCTCAGTGAAGTGGGATTCAAAAGTGCATGCCATGTAGGCAGCAGGAACAAACCTCAAACTGGCTTAGGGAACTAGAAGGGTTAGAGGAAGACAAGGAGTTTGAAGTGGATGACAGCCGGCTGTGTTTGCCTAGAACATCTTCAGTGCAGGGGACAGTTCAGGCTCTGACAGCAGAGAAACACCTAACTCCTTCATTAGTTTGGGGCTGCAGGACCATCTCCTAGCAGTCTAAGAAAGGAGGCTCCCAAAGAGGCTTCCTGCAGGTGGAGGCCATGACCTTCACCAGCAGCTGCTTTGGGGAGCTTGATTGGGGGAGACACTCCAGCAATAATAATGACAGGTAATAAAGTAAGTCAAGTTAGGAATCTGGGGAACAGGCCCAGGGCCACAGCAGACCAGTCAAGGATGATATGCCCAGGTCAGGTATGGGTAGGCTTTCGCTCCCCCTAGGCTTGTCCCCCCCATTGCTCAGAGATGAGCTCATGGTGACACTTTATCACCAGATGCCGTGCTGTCTTAATCTGCATTCCATTTCCTCTTCAGCTGCCCCATTTTTAAAAAAATTTAAAGAGAATAAAAACATTTTTTAAAATTAAGGCAGGTCTGTGTAGAGCCATGGACGCAGGTCTGTATTACACAGGATGGGTTTTGCTAAGGTTGCAAAGAATAAGGCCTATTTTAAGAGATACCAAGTGAAGTTTAGAAGATGAAGAGAGGGCAAAACTGATTACTATGCTCGGAAACACTTGGTAACACAGAACACAAATAAGTACAACACACCCAAATACAGGATGATAGTTCATGTAACAGAGATACCATTTGTCAGACTGCTTATACCCATATTGAAGAGGACATGATAGTCTGTGCAGCACATGCACATGAACTACCAAAATACGGTGTAAAGGTGGTCTAACGAATTATGCCACATCGTACTGCACTGGCCTGCTGCTCGCCCACAGGCTTCTCAGTAGGTTTGGCATGGATAAGAGCCATGAAGGCCAGGAGGAGGTGCCTGGAGATGAACACAATGTGCAAAGCCCTGATGGCAGACCTAGTGCCTTCACCTGCTATTTGGATACAGGCCTTGCCAGAACTGCAACTAGCAATAAAACTTTTGGTGCCCCATAGGGTGCTGTGGAAGAAGGCTTGTCTGTCCCTTCCAGTACCAAACAATTCCCTGGTTATGGTTCTGAAAGCAAGGAGTTCAATGCAGAAGTACATCGGAAGCACATCATGGGTCAGAATGTCGCAGATTATACGTGTTACCTAATGGGAGAAGATGAAGATGCTTACAAGAAGCAGTTCTCTCAGTACATAAAGAACAATGTAACTCCAGACATGATGCAGGAGATGTGTAAGAAAGCTCATGCTGCTATATGAGAGAATCCAATCTATGAAAAGAAGCTGAAGAGAGAAGTTAAAAAGAACAGGTGGAACAGTTCCAAAGTGTCCCTTTTCCAGAAGAAAGATCGGGTAGCTCAAAAGAAGGCAAGCTTCCTCAGAGTTCAGGAGCGGATTGTTGAGAGTTAAACCAAATTTCTATGAAGGTTTTTCAGATAAAGACCAATAAACTTACTCATCAAGAAAAAAAAATTAGCCAGGCGTGGTGGCGCACGCCTGTAATCCCAGCACTCGGGAGGCTGAGGCAGGAGGATCGTTGCGAGTTCGAGACCAGCCTGGGCTACAAAAGTGAGCTCAGGACCAGCCTCAACTGCATAGCCAGACCCTGTCTCAAAAAAGACAAAAAAAAAAAAAAAAAAAATTAAAAAATTTAAGATGATATGAAATTTCAAAACAAGGTGCCCCAAGTTTTGGCTCTGCAGTCATTTTGTACTTGCTCTGCAGATTCCTTCTGCTATCCTCTCCTGACTTTATTACTGCTTCCCCAGAATTATCTGTTTCAGGAAGCCACGTCCTCTGATTGCTCTTATGTGGGTACCATGCTGGTGCAGGGGCTTGTGAGCTTACAGCTTCCTGAGGGCAGGAGCTGTGTCTTCCTCCCATATCCCCGGGGCTCAGCATCAGGCAATAGGAGCTCAAATATGAAAGCACTGAATTCATTTCAGATTTCAGAAACCTGTCTTTCCAGGCCAGCCTTCACCCTGGCTGTTCCAGGCCCCTGTGTCTAATTTCTCACTGTCTGGACCCTGTGGGACTGATAACTCTATCTTAATTTGGCTAATAATGAATTTTCTTTTCAGTTTTAAATCCCCTTAGTTAATGGTACCATGATCTTAACAACAAACTAAATCACACCCAGGGGGCTTCCTGAACTCTCTTTCCTGTTCATACCTCACTCCTAACTAGTTACCAAATTTCATCTCCCCATTGTTCTTTCATATTTGTCTGCCTCTTGCCTCTGGCTGTGGCTATCTCCCCATCTGGATGGTTGTGAGAGTTTTTCTTTGTCTTTTTTTCTTTTTATAAGTCAAACCTATGAATTGTATTTATACAAAACAATAAAAACATTTTTATCTTTTTGAGACAGGGTCTTGCTATGCAATTGAGGCTGGCCTTGAGCTCACTTTTGTAGCCCAGGCTGGTCTCGAACTCACACCAGTCCTCCTGCCTCAGCCTTCCGAGTGCTGGGATTACAGGTGTGAGCCATCATGCCTAGCTAATAAAAACATTTTTAAATTGATTTATTTAAAAATATTTTAAATCATGGTCCATGCCTGTAATTCCAGCACTGGGGAGACCGAGGCAGGAGGATCATTGCAAGTTCAAGACCAGCCTGGATTACAGAGTAAGCTCAAGGCCAGAATGAACTGCATAGGAAGACCCTGTTTTAAAAAGACGAATATATATATGTGTGTGTGTGTGTGTGTGTGTGTGTGTGTGTGTATGTTATACATATGTATGTATACCTATTAGTCAAAGCGTTGATTTAAATTTATGGTTTTTAGCTTTTCTTGTTCCTTGAACATGAAACTGCTTCCAACTCAGGGGGATTTAAAATAGGTAATTATTAAATCAACACTCTCCCTCTGCAAAAAACCCACAGAACCAAGCTTCCCATTTTGCTTACAGTAAACCATATTTTGTTTAGTTGAGAATATTGGCAGCTGCATGAAACAGATTATCAGATATGTCAGCAGGGAGGTATGAGCTATACAAAGGCATTACAAAAAGTTCCCCAAAGAAAAATATGGTAAAAACAATAGGAAAACAATAAAACACAAAATAAAAGAAGAGAAATACCAGAAATTTTCAGCTTACATCAGAAATGTGACTTGCGGTCTATGTTCAGAATAATACTCAGCCAGAGCACGTGTCTTGAGGGGGGCCGCAGATGTCGATGGGGCCAGCCACACTGGGGGGATGTTCAATCTCAGGGAGAAATGCACAGAGAGCAACGTGCTGGGATTGCAACCACTTTTCAGTCTCCCCACAGTTGTTTCTAAAAACGACACTGAGCAAACAGTGCCCCATCCTACAGAAATGACTCTCACACCTTCAGGAGAAACTCCGAGGAGTCCCAGGCCATGTCCAGCAAAGCAGAAGAGGTAAGCATGCTCAAATGGGGGCCATATAACTTGCTCAAATGGGCTGTTTAATTGTGTGGGGTGGGAGAAGGGAGGCCTGCAGTTCAGGCTGGCCTTGAGCTCACTTTTGGTATCCCAGGGTGGCCTTGAACTTGCACCTATCCTCCTGCCTCAGGCTACCAAGTGTAGGGATTACAGGTGTGTGCCACCATGCCCAGCCAACTTCAGATCAATTTTCTAGCATGTTATGTTTTTCTGTTTTATTTTATTTTATTTTAAACATCCAGCCTACACCGGGCGTGGTGGCGCACGCCTGTAATCCCAGCATTCAGGAGGCTGAGGCAGGAGGATCAATGTGAGTTCGTGACCAGCCTGGGCTACAAAAGTGAGCTCAAGGCCAGCCTGAACTGCATAGTGAGACCCTGTCTCAAAAATAAAATAAAATAAAATAAACTTCTAGCCTAGCTTTTTTTTTTGGAACTGGGGATTGAACTCAGGAGCTATTTCCCCAGCCCCCATATTCACTCTTTTTTAAGGCTGTTATGATGGATGAGTTCCTGAGGAAGTGGGAGAAGGCCTTCTGAGAGTCTCTTCCTGCACAGAGTCATCCAGATCCTCAAGGTCTTCCCACCTGGTCTCATTTTCCTGATCGTAGAAATCAGGACAAGTAGCACTTTCCATCCCACTTCCTGGTTCCCTCTGGTCAGTGCATTACTACAGCTGCCCACGAAACAAACTCATGCACCGGAACGACCACTCAACTTCCTTAAATGCCTGGTTTCTTCTGTCATTGTTTTGTTATTGGAGTTTTTTGTGGTCAGATACAGTTCCCAGCCATGAATAGTGTTGTCATACATCTGCGTGTTTTCTAGGTAGCTTCTTTCAAAGGTATAGCTCTGTCCCTCCAAATTTTCCAGTCATACTTCCGCTAGCTCCCATGGGTGTCAGGGATCTGTGCCAACCACCTGCCACACCCCAAAGTTAGGCTGGAGCAAGCGCGGCCACAGTCATGTAATTGGTCCCCCACTCCCACTTCCGTTCTTCCCAAAAGTATCTTCCACGCTACTGCGAAAGTTATCCCAGGTGCTCACACCTGTAATCCCAGCTGCTCTAGAGGTGGAAGCAGGAGGATTACAAATTCCAGACCCCCATGGGCAATTTTGCCAGGCTTTGTCTCAAAATAAAGAATAGAAAGGGCTGGGCATGTAGCCTAGCATTAGAGTGCTCCTGGATTCAATCCTCAGTAAAAATATATATAATTTTTTTGTGTGTGGTGGTGGGAATACAGCTGTTACTGTATTATTCTCCTGCTTAAAACAAGCCAGTGGGACTAAGTGCTTGCTTAGGCAAGCACAGGGACTGGGGTCCTCAGCACCCACAACCTGCATGTGCATGCACTCTGCCAGCAACCAAGTCTGGGTCTGCATAGTGAGACCCTCAACCGAGTACATTAAAAAAAAAAAAAAAAAA